>JAKLNT010000220.1:0-12370 GCA_022814375.1 Aspergillus quadricinctus
GTAGTGGCAATAGGTAATACATGCAGCAAACAGTAAAAAACTCCAAAAGTCCACATCGTACTTATAGTCCGCCGTAAAGAACAATTTTTATTTGACAAGCAGTTACGGAGTAACGACCAATTGGTGATAGTGAAAGAAACCTGAACAGGCCACCTGATATCTGGCACCATCTGAAGGAATTTCAAAAGTAATCGACAGTCGTTCCATCAAACTTCAGGTCTTGGTGTATGTGGATTATGTCTAAATATATCTAGACTACTCCGTACTCCGTGCGCGGGGGCAGGAATAATAATAAATAGAAGTCGTTCGAATGTCGTGTAGATTTCCGGTAGGTTCGTAGCCTTAGGCCACTATTGCGGAAATCACCTGAGGATATTATTGGTAATAATTGGTTGACGCTGCATGTACCCTATATGGGTAGAGGTAAGTCTAAAGCAATCAAGATACTTACTATGTCTAGTGATTGGGTATGGGGTGTACGCGAGTGATCTGAGCCTTTTTGAGGTCTGTATTAACAGGTCCACGGAGTACACATCTACCTCACTAGTGGGGAAACAATGCATGTGTTTTCATTAATTCAACCTTAACATTTCCTCCTACTAATGCCTCAGCACAATCTATATTGACTTCATTGACGTCGAGATTTATATTTCATTCTTCCTTCACAGCAGTGATTTAGTTTGCGTCCTTCTTCTCTGCCGCATCCATGCTGCTTCAGCTAAATGAGAAGCTTGAGGAGAGTTGATCAGCCTGCAGTTCAAGATTTGAGGATCATAGCAGCATCTGACTGTAATTCCACCTGCGCCCTTTGCGACTCCTTCTGACTCCATTGTCTGGTCTTTCCTGATATATATTATATATTTTCGGTGTTGTCAACCACTTTCAACCTTTCGTCGATTGTTCATCTCAAAATATAAACCTGCTGGCATTCAGTGCGCCAGGACTCGGGGCACACTGCGCGTGAAGTCGAGACACTTCGCCTTTACCACGAGTCATCTGTGGCTACGAACTTGGGAAATCGAGCTTACTGCGATAAAATGAGCTTAGATCGCCATCAACACAGGCGAGATGGTGACGCCGAAACGTCTGAGGAAACCAAATCGCCCAAGCTCCGTCAATTGCCAGCATCGGATCCTGTCAATGTGGGTTAAAGCGCTGCTACAGCTCCAATACCGCGACTTTCCACCGCTGATATCCGTTTTCAGGCCCCCTCATTGAAGAACACACCTCTTTTGGCCAAAACCAAAGAAAGGATATCCGAACCGGTTATCGCAGCATTCATTGCCGGAGGCGTAGCTGGTGCAGTATCTAGGACGATTGTATCACCACTCGAACGCCTCAAAATCTTGCTTCAGATTCAGACTGTGGGGAGAGAGGAATACAAATTATCCATATGGAGAGCTCTCGTGAAGATTGGAAAAGAGGAAGGCTGGAGAGGCTTCATGCGTGGTAACGGCACAAACTGTATTCGCATAATACCTTATTCAGCCGTCCAGTTCGGGAGCTACAACTTCTACAAAAAGGTAGATCTCGAGCACTGATGGCAGGGATAGACTGAGTTGTGGGCTAGATGCTGACCTATATCTTTTCTGCAGTTCGCAGAACCCTTTCCAGATGCTGACCTGTCGCCAATCCGGCGCTTATTATGTGGAGGAGCTGCTGGCATCACTTCGGTCATTGTCACATATCCTCTCGACATCGTCCGGACGCGACTCTCTATTCAGTCTGCATCTTTCGCTGCTCTCGGTCAGAGATCCGAACAACTGCCTGGAATGTTCACAACTATGGTTTTGATTTATAAGAATGAGGGTGGTTTTGTTGCCCTCTATCGCGGTATTCTCCCCACGGTCGCTGGCGTTGCTCCATATGTAAGTGAGATCCGAAGATTGATGAACCAGTGCTGATGAGGTTAGGTGGGCCTCAATTTCATGACATATGAGTCTGTTCGCAAGTATCTGACTCCCGAGGGAGATAAGAATCCCAGTCCGTGGCGCAAGTTACTAGCAGGTGCGATCTCAGGGGCGGTAGCTCAGACTTGCACATATCCATTGTGAGTACTTAATGGGACATTTCTTTTCCATTTTGGTAGTCGCAAATTAATATGGTCATAGTGATGTCTTGCGACGTCGTTTCCAAGTAAACACAATGTCAGGGATGGGCTATCGGTATACATCAGTTTGGGACGCTGTGAGGGTTATCTTCGCTGAGGAAGGCCTGCGCGGCTTTTTCAGGGGAATCGTGCCTAACCTTCTGAAAGTTGCTCCAAGTATGGCTAGCAGTTGGCTCAGCTTCGAGTTGACAAGGGATTTTCTCATTGGATTTAGCGATGAGAGATAACCATGAGCGTCGTTTTCATGGAAGTTCTTGGCTGACAGCCATTTTCTTGTTATTTATAATGATCATAGTAGCGTGGGGAGTTTTATTGAGTGATTAAGCAGACGTAACTGGCTTCAATAACAATGATACGCTCACGCAGCTATGGTTGATTTAGGCTGATACTGTACTACTTCATTTTCTGGATGCATCTAAGGTAGTGTGAGTCTCCCTTATATGATATCCACTGAGTAAAAACCCATGGTCTCTATCAATAGATACTCAGGGAGTGCTACAGATGCTAAAAGTATCTAGGTATGGCCCAGCATTATACATAGCTGTAAACATGTACTTACGAAGGGAATATATTCTCAATTTAATCAGGCCTCTACCTACCTTTAATTTATTTCAGTGCAAGAAACATTAGTCACACACGAACCGTTACTTACTCATGAAGTTAAGTACCATTATACCAAGCTTTCTATTGCTCCTATATTCCGCCCTGTATAGATTGCTGAATGCAGATTTTATTCATATGCTCCAACATGACTGTTGATCCTAGTAGCCTTAGCTCCTAACAGGACCTAGGATCCAGTGACATGGGGAATGATCTAATAATGATAGACACAGAACCACTCTGTTCCATTCATCCTATAGACTATAGTGTCTGCCATAGCACACTGGCCTGAAGTCAAGAAACTAGGAGCAGGAGTCTGAGAATGGGCAGTAGAATAATACCTAGGCAGGATGGATAGGTCGTTGGAAAGGACAGGTGTTGCAACAGACAGAAGGAGAACAGCACACCAGTAGAATGCAGACCTCGCAAAGAGAATAATAATTGAAGAAACTGATCATATCTAGAGGCTTTTACAAGAAGTAAACTAATCCACAACAGTCTAACCTGTACTGGACCATTTGGTACTGTGTAGATAGTACATGTACCCCTCTATGTAGTCACTAAATAAATACTCCAAAGCACTAATAGAAACGGGACCCACACTAGTCGTAGGTCAGTAAGGTCACGAGCTCTAAATTCTAGATTTGTACTAGCGTAGGGCTCAACCCGCACACACTGTCCATCTGAAAATCGTAGATCAAAAACCTCAACAGATTTACATTGTATACGGGCGCGACAGCAAGCCAACACCCAGGTGTCCTATCAAATACAGCAGCCATGGGTATGTATATACACTCAAATAACAAGTCTACATGCGTTGAAATTGCTCCTAGTGTCAACGGCGACAAAAGACAGAGAATTTAAAAGGCTAACAGTCGTATCACTTCAGGTATCGACCTGGACCGTCACCATGTGCGCAGCACCCACCGCAAGGCGCCGAAGAGCGAGAATGTCTACCTGCAGGTCCTTGTGAAGCTCTACCGCTTCCTCGCCCGTATGATAATTTCTTGAATTTCTGGCTTATAGAGATGGTTACAGTTGGAGACTGATCCGAATGTTCTGTTCTGTTAGGCCGCACGGAATCCAACTTCAACAAAGTTGTACTGCGCCGCCTTTTCATGTCGAGAATCAACCGCCCTCCCGTCTCCCTTTCGCGACTTGTTTCCAACGTGACCGATTCTCACAAGGGCAAGACCATCGTGGTGATCGGAACCGTTACCGATGACAATCGTCTCCTCACCGTTCCCAAACTATCTGTGGCCGCTTTGCGATTCACTGCTACTGCGAGAGCCAGGATTGAGAAGGCTGGAGGTGAGACTCTGACGCTGGATCAGCTCGCACTTCGGGCACCTACTGGAGCCAACACTCTCCTCCTCCGCGGCCCCAAGAACGCTCGTGAAGCTGTCAAGCACTTCGGCTTCGGCCCCCACAGCCACAAGGTGAGGCGATACCTCACTATCAAGTGTTAACCCAGTCATACTTATACCTGAATTAGAAACCTTACGTCCGAAGCAAGGGTCGGAAATTCGAGAGAGCTCGCGGACGTAGAAGGTCTCGTGGCTTCAAGGTTTAAGCGGTCATCTCGAGGAGTTTTGACGATGTTCCGTCGGTTGAGTTGGGGTTGTCACATAAACCTATTGCCAAAAGTACTTGCACAAGGGCTGTTGCTTTCTTTCTGTCGAATGTGGAGAGCTTCTAGCTGAGTAGGGATGTGACCGCAAAGCTCGCGCTGTTGAATCTGGAATTTCCGGTTACGGAGGGCCTTGAGTAAATTACAGTGAAAAGAATCAATTCTGATCGTGTCGGTCGAAATCGCAGTGTAAATCATTCATAAATGAAGTCTTTAAATTGCTAGATTTTCATGTTTCCACTTTCTACCTCCCTCCCCTTCAAAATAATCACTTGCCCTGTGTCCCTGACCCCGAAGCAGATACTTGTAGATGGTCAATCCATCCAAGCCCACGGGGCCCCGCGTATGGATTTTATTTGTACTGATGCCAACCTCAGTGCCAAACCCGAACCTCATTCCGTCTGCGAATCTAGTCGAAGCGTTCCAGAAGACCCCGGCGCTATCCACACCACTCATGAAATATTCAGCAATCTCTTTCGACTCTGTCACAATTAGGTCTGTATGTTTTGACGAATGTGAGTTGATATGAGCAATGGCGTTCTCGACAGCTGAGATTGGTGATGATGTTGAAGGAATGGTCTTGACAGCTAGGACAAGATCCAAAAATTCAGTGTTGAAATCCGAGTCGACTGCATCCTCTAGTAAGTCTGCGGGTGGGGAGGATACAGTTTTCAAGAGCGCAGATTTCGATTGAATGTCGCAACGAAGACGGACTCCCTTAGCCAGAAGGGCCTTCGCGACATCGGGAAATATAGTCTCAAGGGCATCTTCATGAACCAACAGAGACTCCAATGAATTGCAAGCAGCGGGATAATCTGTTTTCGAATCAACGATGACTTTGACAGCAATTGCTGGGTCTGCGTCAGTATGCAGATATGCAGAACAAAGACCATCAGCGTGTCCGAGAACCGGAATCTTGGTGTTCTCCTTGACAAATCGGACAAGGTCGTTGGAACCACGGGGTATGACCAAATCAATCAAGGAGTCCTGCGCTAGAAGTGACGAGACAACGTCTCTGGTTTTCACCAGCTGGACTGATGCCTCAGGTACACGTGTTCCTGAGATCGCTTCAGATATCACTTTCGATATGGCGATGAAGGACTCAGTTGACTCCTTCCCTCCTACTCAAGTCAGCAATGTGGAATTCGCTATCGATCGTGCACAAGTACCTTTAAGAATGGCAGCATTTCCTGATTTTATAGATAGCGCCGCGATATTCGCGATTACCTCGGGACGGGCCTCGAATATTATCAGCAAGACACCAATAGGACAGCTCACTCTCTCCAAGGTGAGGCCATCATCCAAGAGCGTCCTCAGGGTCACTCTTCCCACTGATAGACCATTAGTATGATGCGTATTCGGTCACTTTATGCACACACCTGGGTCTTCCAGATCCCGTACACTAAGAATCCCCTTTAGCATGTCGTCATATTTTCCAGGTCTCGACAGGTCGAGCCTCTTGAGCACACTGTGGCTGAGGCTGCCATTATCAGCCGCTCGGCTTGCTATCGCCACATCTCTTGCGTTGGCATCAAGGATGATTTCTCGATTTCTCGATAAAGCATCGTGAAGCGCTGTCAATGCATCGTTGCGGTCAATGGTAGATAAAGTTGCGAGTTGACGAGAGGCTAAGGACGCAGTCCTCGCGATGTCAACTGCGGAGGAGTCAGTCAGCGACATTGAGAGAAGCAAAACAAAACCAAGCCCTTGCAAGGGGACAATCAGATAGACAATAGCTCCGGCACTACTGACTTCGTTGAATCCCTTGTTTATTATTATGACTTATGACTGAAAAGTCAAAAAGATCCTCAGGCTACTACTACAGTTGTGGGGCGGGGCGATACCCGGTGGTTACGGTCATAACTGACAAGGTATGTCCAATTCCTTATACCTTCGTACGCTATTGACGAGCTGAAATATATTATTCAAAGGTAACTTTGGGTTGTACTCTATTTGAGGGTGTATCATTCCTCTATAAATAATCAAGCTGTTTTATTGAGGACGGATTATCCCGAAGCTGATTTCAGAATAAGTTCTTGCGCTAAAATCAATTTCTCGGTAGAGGTTTCGAAGTATTATTGACTACAGGTAATTTACGAAGACAACTAAAGGGCTGTGAAATTGGAAATTGCCTCAAAGCCTGCATTATAGTTACCTTACATATTATAGCACAGTAGATATTATCAGACTTATGGAAATAACACTGAATACTGCAAGGACAATCCCAAGGGCTCACGATTACATACCATTGTCATGATTTGGTGGAGTAAATAATTCACTATCACTTGGTATGACAACAGGCTACAGAGTACTCACTGCCTTACTTATTTTGCAAGTTACGCTGATGCCAACTGAAGCCCGCGCATTCTGATTCCCCTTTACACCTAGAGAGCATACTCTCCTTCTTGTCCCGAATTTGTAAACAGTGATCAGATGAGCTGAAAGATGGCAGAGATACTGTCGCGCCTCACTGTGGTGTCGTCCCTCCAGCATGCCTCAAATGAGGAAGACTATGATCGCGAACTTTGCGAGCTCATTGCTTATATAAAACAACCTACAAACCTTACCGAGATTGCGAGAAGTGCCGATCTCTTGCTGGATGTAAGCAGATGCAAAACCAAGCCCTGTTGTCATGCCATTGTCAATATGACCGGTTTCGTCGCTCGCTTACACCTCGGGCAAACCGTTACAGGGTCTCAATCCATCTCTGCATTCGGTAGCCTATTTATTCGTTTTTCATGCTCGAATCAAGTTCTTGGGCGACAAGTACAATCAACGTCTGCCAAGTGATATCCAGCCTGGGGGGCACTTGTGGGAAAGGGCTATTGAATTTCTAAAGGTGTTCGACCCAATTCAAGTTCGCTACGCTGGCCAAGAATGGAGACGACTTGTTGAGCTTGTAGCCCACGCCGCACAGGCTACTTCAAAGGCAAGACGAATCCGTTCATTCATCAGGCATAGCCCTTGCTTCCTTTGCTAACATGACAGGAATAACATAGACTTTCCTGGCAGTCCAACCTGTTAGAGATGCAGTACTTCGACTTGATCCTGCATCTGAAACATTCACATCGACACATCTCCTTCTTATGAAACTTTGCCTGGTTAGCAGATCGTACAGGCACGCCTTGCCCGTCCTAGACAAGGCTATGTATCACTTTCCTGCCGGTCCCAATAATACATATCAGGCGCACCGTCAGGTTTTTCTCTGCTCTCAGCACGGGTCAAGCGTGGCGTACATCACCCATGCTTCTGGGTTCACTGCGCAGGTGACATATAGGGACCACCTGCAATACTTTCTATATGGTGCAATGATATACATGGCGCTCAAGGAGTGGGAGAGTGCGCTCCATCTCTTGTGCATAGTCATCACTTGCCCTGTTGCCAATGCTGTCAGTAAGATTATGGTTGAGGCATACAAGAAGTGGCTTCTGGTCAGTCTACTGGCGAAAGGAAAGGTGTGTCTTACGACAGCCGACAATCTGTATGCCATTGAGAGTAGTGCTTACAGGTTTGCTCAAATTAACAGGTTGTATCGACGCCCGAGATGATCAATCCGCATGTGATGAAAGTATATCAGTCATTGATATTGCCATATGTCTCGCTGGCTGATGCGTTTGAAAACGACGACATACAGAGACTCAGAGCCGAAGTTGATGTTGGACGGGCGATATGGCTCGCTGTAAGCTGATGAAAAGCCCGCGTCTGGTGTCCTTATTCTAACACGCACTCCAGGATAACAACATGGGTCTAGTTCACCAGGTTGTTCACGCGCACATGAAGTCCATTGTGGTGAAGCTAAGCAGTACCTTCTCAGCTGTGGCCATCGCAGATATCGCGCAGCGAATAGCTTCAGATTCGTTTCCCTCCACAGAGGTCGAAACATCTATATCATCTATGGTGATATCCGGCTTGGACTCAACTCTATTACAATCGAACAGTAATCACAAACCCACCATGCTTCATTTTCACGCTGGAGGAGCAACCAAGTCCCTTGGGGAAGAGCGTATACAATTCCTCCTGGATTCGGAGAGTCTTTTGTTGACGACGCTCGCCGGTAACATCGATCAGAGCAACCACGATCTGGAACTAAGCAGTGAGCATCTGCAGTTCCTCCGGAGGGCTAAAAATGGCTCTGAGCTCGGGTCTGGAAAGTTTGGGATGAATTTCAAAGATGATATCGCCAGCTGGGATGTCGATGAGGACATAATGAGTGGCCTGCATTGAGACCTAGAATTTAGCGACATGCAGTTCTATAACGTTTCGGAAGCCATGAGTATATCAGCCATTAGCTTCTTAACTCAATAATTGATTAACTGGCTAGTTCCAGTCATTTAGGATCTCTTTTATAACTCCTGGGTAGTATCGCTGCTGATGGCGATGGCTGTACTAAGGGGGAAGATGGTAGTTGATTATGAGTTTATAACTAACTACTTGTTAAGTATTGAATACAACATATAGCCACATGACTATATATTTATGATAATATCTGTGGTGAGATATGTGATGTGGTTGTATCTCCTCATCTTCCTGCTATACTTATCCCTTGCACTGATGCCTTGGTGAGTATTTTAGCGTGGAATCTGTGCGGTCTGACCTGATGTAGAATCTACTTAGTCTAATTAGTTAACTTAGACCTACTTACTATTTTGGGTAAGCAAATTAACAGAAAAATTTTAGATTTACTATAGCTATATCTACCACCCCTATCCACTTAGTAGGCATTCTAGCTATAGTATAATAGTATAGATATTAGCTCCTTACTTTACTCTATATAACTAAATATATAGATTATTACTACTTTTAAAGATAAATCTATTACTAAATCTGTGGTATCACTGGTCTGATACCATGTGAGGACATTATTATACTTAGAGAATCTTTCTAAGGAAGTACCTTATAATAATCATTAATTATATGGAATATTATATATATATTATCTACTATAATAAAATAGTAGTATATCTAACTTAATCTAAGATCTCTAATTAAAGCTCTTCTATTAGGCACTGCAAGCCTGTATGTAGCAAAGCATAGTGGTTATATAGGTAGTATATAACTTATAGAGATATTATTATCTACTAAAGTATGAGATACTTATATCTTAATAATTAATTTTATTCTAAAGGTATTACTACTACTATATTATCTACTATTAATTAAGAGTATTCTATAAGTACTTTTATAGTTCTAATTATTCTATCTAATTAAGATAATCTAGTAGGAGTACTTTTATATATTTTTTATTAAATAAAATAGTTTTAACTAGGAATACCCCTAATCTAGGGTAACTATAATTTAATAATATAAATATATTTATAGACTAGTAGAGGGGTAATACTCTAAATATTTCTAATTATAGTAAAATTACTATATAGAGATCTCCTTAATTCTTTAGAGATAACTATCTAACTATATAGAGATAGATTACTAAACTAAAATAAATTAAATATAATAATAAGCTATTTAAGAAATTTAGTAAGACTATTATTATAGTGGGCAGGGCCCACTGAGTACTTAAGCCTACTAGGCACTTACAATCTGCCTTAGGCAGTAGTGTTCTAGGATGATACTAGTTATATAATCTTTATTATATCTAATATTCTAATTATCTATATTATATAATCTTAGCTAGAGTTTATATACTTCTTATAATATTTATTTACTATAATCTAGTTAGATTCCTTAGTAATTTCTTATTATCTAAATCTAGGTTATAGATTTCAAGGCTTCTAGCCTATAATATTAGAAATTATTTACTAAAATAAATAAATAAACCTAATAAAAAGTAAATAAATAAATAAATCTAATAAACTAATAAATAGTATACTAAGCTAGATAGCTAAATAAAATTAATAAAAGATAACTATACTTATAGAATTAAATAAATAAAATTAAATAAGATAACTAATTAGCTAAGATAGCTAAATTAAATAATATAGATAATATAGATAGTATAAATTATAATAATATATTATTAGAGATATTAATATCTTTTAGAAGATCTAGTAAAAAATAATTATTATAGTAGAATAAAGCCTAAATAAATACTATAGCCTAGATAGCCTAGTAATTATAAGAGATATTTAATTAAATAACTCTATTTAAAGTCTAATAAATAGCTATTACTATTTAGCTAACTACTATCTTTATAACTCTTATATAAATAATACTAACCTCTTAAGCAGCCCCTACTTCTATAGAAGACTTAATAAGATAATTTAAACTAATCTTACTAGACCCTAAGTAATATAATAATATTAATAAGATTATATATAATATCTTTTATATTAATTTAATTATAAAGCTTAAGATAGATCTCCTATTATTTAATAGCTACTATAACTATATATAATATATATTTATTAAGCTTAAAGATTAAGTAGCTACTATAATAAGCCTTTAAATAAATTAATATATTAAGAACTACTCTATAATAGCTAAGGACTTAGATTATATAATTAATTAATTTAATATTATATTTTAAGATAAGAACTATATAGAGAAGGCTATAAAAAAACTTTATTATTTATAATAGAGTAACTATCTCTTTAATAATATACTTATAGAGTTTAACTAGCTACTAATAGAAGTAGAAGGCTATAGCTAGATAAATAATATAAAATAGATCTTTATTAATAGAACCCTAAGTATTAAAATAAAGATATAATTAATTAATATAATTAAAAAATTAAACTTTAAAAAGTACTACTAGTAGTTATAGATAATTATAAACTAAATTAAAGTTCTCTATATATAAGAGGTAGCCTAAGCTAAATAATAAGAAAGGAATATAATCTCTATAAACTATAGTTATACTAGCTATATACTACCTTTAGCATCCTTAATAGTATTAGCCCTTAATATAATTAACTTTATAAATTAGGAACTAATAGCTATAACCTTAGCCTACTAATACTACTATATTAAATAGATTAATAAAGCTAAACTAATATATTATTATATTAAGAATAGGTACTTATATTATAGAGCTATAAACTATATAATTAAGATATATCTATATCTTAGTACTATCCTACTACTAAATTATACTACTATAAAATAACTATATATCTTCTAAATAGTAGGACTTAAACTAGATAATACTAATACTAAAGAACCTATTATAAAGAAAGATAGTAAGTTAAAAAACTAGCTACTTTTATAAAGAGACTCTTATAGAGGCTAGTTAAATAATTAATATAATTAGAAAGCTAGTATTAATTATATCTTAAAGAAGATATATTTATTAATTATAGAAAGTTTTACTAGACTATTAGATTTAATACTCTAAAATTTATTATATCTAGAATTATTAATAAAGAATATAATTATAGAATTCTCTCTAATACTAGATATATATCTTATATAATTATAATTAAATACTTTATCTAGAAGCTATAACTAAAGTAGATTAAAATTAAATTAATAATCTTAGAAAACTATATTAGTATAATAAATAATATTATCTTAATAATTATATACTTCTTACTAGATATTAGAGAGAACTATTAATATATAATTTATATATATCTAGTGCCTAAGCTAGATAATAAGACTAATCTAATCTTAGAAATCCTATAGATAGTATATTAGAAGATAACTATAGAAATAGAAGGGCTTTAACTAAAATTTATTAATAAATTAATTATTAAAAATATTAAGAATAAACTAAAGCTAATAGTGAAGTAGATTAATATTTAAAGATTTATAGTTTATAATTAGTAGTAGAGAAAAAATAAGATAATATAAATCTTTACTACTAGTATTAAAGATATTAAGAAAGTCTTATAAATAAAGAAGTATTCTAATTCTACTATAAAGTTATTAGTATATTACTATAAGTTTCTAAAAATATTTAATTAAAAGAAAGCTAATAAACTACTACTATATTATTTAGATATAGATTACTATATTAAACTAGTTAAGAATAAAAAAAGAAGAGTAATAGAACTATCTTAAAGACTATTATATAATATATTATAAGAGGAGCTTCTAGTATTATAGAAGATATTAATAGAATTATTAGAGAA
>JAKLNT010000221.1:0-12210 GCA_022814375.1 Aspergillus quadricinctus
ATCTATATATAATTATAGAAGTTCTATAGATAGGCTTTTAATATAGTATTTATATATTTAATCTATCTATTAGTCTAAGGATGGAAGGCTATTAAGAGCTATTACTAAATATATAATTACTTATAAAAATACTTCTAGAACTTGCTAATAAACTACAGGCCATAATCTAATATAATTATACTAGAAATACTATAGTATCTAATAAACTAATCTATTAGAAGTTATATTACTATCTCAGAGTCTGTTCTCTTATATAGTACTAAGATTATATCCTTTCTAAGCCTATTATTAATTACTATAATATCCTTATAACTATCAGAGATAGGTAGCTTTATAATAAAGTTAATAGTAATCTTATACTATTTATACTCTAGAATTAGTAGTAGTTTTAGAAGTCTCTAGCACTGCTTATACTATATATAGTTAGTACTATACTTATTATAGTTCTATATAAATTATTAAATATCTATAGATAGTTCTAGCTAGTAGAAATTTTAGATAATTATTATATATAGTGTATTCTTCCTAGGGTGGCTAGTTAATATAGAGTTATATGTAGCGGGCAGGGCCCACTGAGTGCTCAAGCTTACTAAGCACTTGTAATCTACCTTAGGCAGCAATATTCTTCTATCCAGGGTAGACACTAGCAGTCACATAACCTTAGCTAATATTTATACACTCCTTATTATATTTAACTACTATAATCTAGTTAGACTCCTTAGCAATTTCTTACCATCCAAATCTAGGTTATAGATTTTCTGGCTTCTAGCCTATAACATTAAAAATTACTCCTTAAAGCTAGTCAGTAAGACAGAGCTAATATAATAAGATATTATTAAAGTAGTAAAGACAAACAAACTAGCTAAAGCTATTATTATAGTTAGCTAGTATACTATATAGATATATTAGCAGAGACAAGATAGACTAGATAAATTAGATAGAATAGATAGGGTTACAAAGCAGCCATCTAGAATAAACAGATTTAATAGCATATAATAGCAAATTTCAAACAATAATAATAGGAGAATCTAGCATGCCATAGATATAGGCCACATAGCAGAATAATATATAGAATAAGGCCTTTACTTAGTTAGCCTAGTAGTTAGAAGGTATAAACATATATATAGTATAATAGATAGATATAATAGCCATCTATATAGCCTAAATAGAGGAGAGACAGGCTATAACTTCTATACTAGTACCTATCTTAGTCACCTTAATACTATAGCTAGTAGTGCCCATACTAACAGCAACCCTAGTAGATAATAAAGTAAGAAGACTAAAGCTAGTACTACCTAATATAGAAATATATAATAATATTAATAAGGCTATATACTAGACCTTTTACTCTAAGCTATAGGCAAAGCTAATACTTAACTAAGCCATAATTAGTTCTTACTATAGGTATATATAGTATACCTTTAGCAGGCTTAAGGGCAGCGCTGCTACAGCTCTTACTCTCTAGATAGATTAGTATAGAAATAATCTAAATATAATATAAATAATATTAAATAGCATATACAATTAGCTTAATCTTATATTCTAAGATCAGGGCCAGGCTAAGAAGGCTTTATAAAAGCTATAAGCACTATACTAAAAGAACCACCTATTTAATAAGCTACTTATAGACCTAAATCAACTGCTAATAGAAGCTGGAGGCTACTTCTAATCTAATAAAATAAAGAAGAACTACCTAGACAGCGCCCTGAGCTATAAGGTTAAAGAAGTATTAACTAGTATTAAGAAGGAAGAGATCTTTATAGAATATTATTACTAGATATAGTAAGTAGCTAGTAGAGTAGAAGCTCTATATATAAGGGGAGTAAGCTAATCTAACTAGTATAGAAGAGGTATAGCTACTATAAGCTATAGCTATGCTAGCTATATATCTTTTATAGCACCCTTAATGCCAGCAATACCTAATATAGCTAACTCTATAGATTAGGAACTAATAGCTATAACCTTAGCCTACTAACACCATTATGTAAAGTAGGTTAATAAAGCTAAATAAACTTATTACTAAACTAAAGGTAGATACCTATGCTGTAGAGCTATAGACTATATAATTAAGGGATGCCTATACCTTAGTGCTATTCCCCTACTAGACTATACTATTATAAGATAGCTGTAGACTTCCCAAGCAGTGGGACCTAAGCTAGATAATAGTAATATAGAAGAGATAGCTATAGAGAGAGATAGTAAGTTAAAAAACTAGTTACTTCTATAAAAAGACTCTCACAGAGGTCTATTAAATAGTTAATGTAATTAAAAAGCTAGTATTAATCATATCCTAAGGAAGAAGATGTACTTACTAATTATAGAAGATTTTAATAGACTATTAGATTTAATACCCTAGAATTTATTATATCTAGAATCATTAATAAGGAATGTAATTATAGAATTCTACCTAATACTAGATATATATTTTATATAGTTATAATTAAATACTTTATATAGAAGCTATAACTAGAGCAGATTAAGATTAAGCTAATTCAGCTTAAAAACTATACTAGTATAATGGGAAGCATCATCTTAATAATTACCTACTTCTTACTAGATATTAGAGGGAACTATCAGCATATAGTCTATATATATATAGTGCTGAAGCTGGGTAACAGAACTAATTTAATCTTAGGAATCCTATAGATAGTAGATTAGAAAGTAATAGTGGATATAATAGAGCTATAATTATAGTTTATAGATAGCCTTATAGTGGAGAGTATTAAGAATAAGCTAAAGCTAATAGTAAAATAGATCAGTATATAAGGGTTTATAGTCTATAACTAGTAGTAAAGAAAAGATAAGACTATATAGATCTTTACTGCTAGTATTAAGGATATTAAGAAGGCCCTATAAATTAAGAAATATACTAACCTAGTAATAAAGCTACTAGTGCACTACTATAAGTTTCTAGAAATATTTAATTACAAGAAAGCTAATAAACTGCCACTATATTATCTAGATATAGATTACTAAATTAAGCTAATTAAAGATAAGAAGGGGAAGATAATAGAGCCCCCCTAAGGACTATTATATAGTATATTATAAGGGGAGCTTCTAGTACTATATAAGATGCTAATAGAACTGCTAGAGAAAGGCTTTATTTATATTAGTAGCTTAGCTGCTATAGCATTAATATTATTTACTTATAAACTAGAAGGCAGACTATAGTTTTATATTAACTACTATATACTAAATATAATTATAAAAAAAGACTATTACCCACTACCCCTAATTAACAAGACCTTAGAATATATCTTAAAAGTAAAGTAGTTCACTAAACTAGATATAATTACCACCTTCTATAAGATTTATATCACTCTAGAAGATGAATAGCTAACAGCTTTCTATATATAGTTTAGCCTATTTAAATAGCTAGTTACCTCTTTTAGAATAGCTAATATATTAAGTACCTTCTAGCAGTATATTAACTAGACTCTTTAGGACTTTCTAGATAAATTTACCTCTATATATATTAATAATATGCTGATTTTCACTAATAGGTTATTAATATAATACTAATAGCATATCTACTAGGTACTAGAATACCTAAGGAATATAGGATTATAGCTAGACATTAATAAATATAAATTTAAAGTAAAGAACATAAAATACCTAGAATTTATTATAGAAGCTGGGAAGGATATATAAATAGACCCTAATAAGATAAAGGCTATACTAGAATAGCAGGCCCCTACCTCTGTATATAATATATAGTTATTTCTTAGTTTTATAAACTTCTATTAGTAATTTATACAGAACTTCTTAGATATAGTATAACCACTAATAGCACTAATATATAAGGGAGCCCTCTTTATATAAGGAGATGAGTAGAAAGTAGTCTTTAAGAAATTAAAGAAGATGTTTACTATAGCCCTAATTCTTATATAGTTTAACCCTAATAGGAAGATAGTAGTAGAGATAGATACTTTAAACTAGGTAATAGGAGCCACTATATTCTAGTATAATAATAATAGTATACTAAGGCTAGTTATCTATATCTTAAGAAAGAATATACTAGTGGAATATAATTATAAGATCTATGATAAGAAGCTGCTAGCTATTATTAATATACTTAAAAAATAAAAATTAGAATTAATTAGCTTACTATAATTTAAGCTTATTATAGACTATTATAATCTTAAATACTTTAAAACAGTCTATAGGCTTAATAAATAGCAGATATATTAGTTATATATACTAAGTAGATTTAACTATAAGATATACTACTAACTTAGAAAGCTAGATATATATCCTAATACCCTATCTCACAGAGAGTAAGATATGCTAAAGGATATAGAAGATAACTAACTTAAGGCTTATAATCACTACTTAGTGCCCCTAAAGACTATCACTAGCTAAATGTATATATAAGTATTTCATGTATATATATTAGTAGCTAAACTAGGTAAAGGCTCCCTAGAGGAATATAATAATTAATATTATAATTAATCTAACTCTATAATATCATATACAACACCTACAGAAGGGATGCTACTACTATTAGAAGAGTAATAAAAGATAGTAGAGTGTGATAATATCCCCTTAAAAAAGATGTAAAAGGCCCTAAGAGAGAAAGCAACCTACTTTCCTAGTAAGTTATATATATAAGTATTAATTACTAAATATTCACTATTACTAGATAGCTATCTATTATACTAAGGGTATAAATAGGTCCCTAATTCTAAACTATTATAAATAAGAATCTTACAAGAAACCTATAACTCTATATTAACTAGCCACTCTAGGAAGAACACACTATATATAATAATTACCTAAAATTTCTACTAGCCAGAACTATCTATAGATATCTAATAATTTATATAGAACTGTAATAAGTATAGCACCAACTATATATAGTATAAGTAGTATTAGGGACTTCTAAAACTACTACTAATTCTAGAGTATAAGTAGTATAAGATTACTATTAACTTTATTATAAAACTACCTACCTCCAATGGTTACAAGGACATCATAGTAATTAGTAATAGGCTTAGGAAGGGTATGATCTTAATACTATATAAAAGAATAGACTCTAAGACAGTAGCATAACTTCTAATAGATTAATTTATTAGATACTATAGTATTTCTAGCATAATCATATTAGATTATGGCCTATAGTTTATTAGCAAGTTCTAGGAGTACTTTTATAAGTAACTATATATTTAGTAATAACTCTTAATAGCCTTTTATCCCCAGACTAATAGATAGATTAAATATATAAATACTATATTAAAAGTCTACTTATAGAACTTCTATAATTATATATAGTCTAATTAGAAGTTACTACTGCTGATGGTATAGCTTATAATTAATAGCTAAGATATTATAAGTATAGGAGTCAGCCTATTCTTTTTAGACTATAGATATAATATTAAACTACTAGAAGTTAAGAAGCTAGATTAAAAGGCTACTACTACCACTACAGCCTACTCTATAAGGGAGAAGGCTAATACTATTATTATAAAAATAAGAGAAACTATAAAGATGGCCTAGTCAGAACTAGTAGCAGCTTAATAATAGTAAGAGGAGTATTTAAATTATACTTACTTAGTAAGCCTATAATACACTATTAACTTAAAAGTATAGCTAGACTTATAGAATATCTAGATAGATTATCTAAGCTAGAAGCTTAATATACAGCATATAAAGTTTATAGTACTTAAAGCTATTAGATTATATATCTACTAGTTAGACATACCACTAAGTATATATAATATATTCTATATTAGCCTGCTTTATCCTACTTCTAATAATCTATTCCTAAGCTAGATAAATAATGATTATTAGCTACCACTAGTATTAGTTAATAGTGAAGCTAAGTATATTATTAAAGAGATTATAGATAAGTATAAGAAATATATCAGATAAGGCTGCTGCATAGAATACTTAGTTAAATAGATAGGTTATAAATAGCCTATATAGGAATCAGTGGCTAATCTAGCTGATACTATAGTGCTTAATAAGTGGGAGGGCCATCAGCATTAAGATGAGGGGGGGGGGTAGTGTAGTAGGTAGAGCCCACTAAGTACTTAAGCTTACTAAGCACTTATAATCTGCCTTAGGCAGCAACATTCTTCTATCTAGAGTAGACACTAGCAGTTACATGACCTTGGCTAATATTCACACACTCCTTATTATATTCAACCACTGCGATCTAGTTAGACTCCTTAGCAATTTCTTACTGTCCAAATCTAGGTCATAGATTTTCTGGCTTCTAGCCCATGACATTATAGGTTTCTTATAAGATTCTTATTTATAGTAGTTTAGAATTAGGGACTTATTTATGCCCTTAGTATAATAGATAGCTATCTAGTGATAGTAAATATTCAGTAATTAATATTTATATATATAACTTACTAGGGAATCAGGCTGCTTCCTCCCTTAGGACCTTTTATATCTTCTCTAAGAGGATATTATTATACTCTACTATCTTTTATTACTTTTTTAATAGTAGTAGCATCCCTCCTGTAGGTATTATATATAATATTATAGGATTAGATTAATTATAATATTAATTACTATATTCCTTTAGGGAGTTTTTATCTAGTTTAGCTACTAATATATATATATAAAACACTTATATATATATTTAGCTAGTAATAGTCTTCAGGGGCACTAAGTAGTGATTATAAGCCTTAAGTTAGTTATCTTCTATATCCTTTAGTATATCTTACTCTCTATGAGATAGGGTATTAGGATATATGCCTAGCTTCATAGATTAGTAGTATATCTTATAGTTAAATCTACTTAGTATATATAATTAATATATCTACTATTTATTAAGCTTATAGATTATTTTAAAGTACTTAAAATTATAGTAGTCTATAATAAGCTTAAATCATAGTAAGCTAATTAATTCTAATTCCTATTCCTTAAATATATTAATAATAGCTAGTAGCTTCTTATTATAGATCTTATAATTATATTCTACTAGTATATTCTTTTTTAAGATATAGGTAACTAGCCTTAGTACACTATTATTATTATACTAGGATATAATAGCTCTTATTACCTAGTTTAAAGTATCTGTCTCTACTACTATTTTTCTATTAAGGTTAAACTATATAAGAATTAGGGCTATAATAAATATCTTCTTTAACTTTTTAAAGGCTGCTTCCTACTTATCTCTCTATATAAAGGAGGCTCCCTTATATATTAGTGCTATTAGTAGTTATATTATATCTAAGAAGTTCTATATAAATTACTAGTAGAAGTTTATAAAACTAAGAAATAATTATATATTATATATAGAGATAGGGGCCTGCTATTCTAATATAGCCTTTATCTTATTAGGGTCCATCTATACACCCTTCCCAGCTTCTATAATAAATCCTAGGTATTTTATACTCTTTATTTTAAACTTATATTTATTAATATTTAGCTGTAACCCTACATTCCTTAGATATTCTAGTATCTAGTAGATATACTATTAGTATTGTGTTAATAACCTATTAATAAAAATTAGTATATTATTAATATATATAAAGGTAAATTCATCTAGGAAGTCTTAAAGAGTCTAGTTAATATACTACTAGAAGGTACTTAGTATATTAGCTATTCTAAAAAGGGTAACTAGTTATTTAAATAGGCTAAACTATATATAGAAAGCTATTAGCTATTTATCTCTCAGAGTAATATAAATCTTATAAAAGATAGTAATTATATCTAGCTTAGTAAACTACTTTGCTTTTAAGATATATTCTAAGGTCTTATTAATTAAGGGTAGTAGGTAACAGTCCTTCTTTATAATTATATTTAGTATATAATAATTAATATAAAACTATAGTCTATCTTCTAGCTTATAGATGAATAGTACTAGTGCTATAGTAGCTAAACTACTAATATAAATAAAGCCTTTCTCTAGTAGTTCTATTAGTATCTTATATAGTACTAGAAGCTCCCTTTATAATATATTATATAATAGTCTCTAGAGGGGCTCTATTATCTTCTTCTTCTTATTTTTAACTAGCTTAATTTAGTAATCTATATCTAGATAATATAGTGGCAGTTTATTAGCTTTCTTATAATTAAATACTTCTAGAAACTTATGGTAGTATGCTAGTAGCTTTATAGCTAGATTAGTATACTTCTTAATCTATAAGACCTTCTTAATATCCTTAATATTAATAGTGAAGATTTATATAGTCTTATCTTTTCTTTACTATTAGTTATAGATTATAAACCTCTATATACTAATCTACTTTACTACTAACTTTAGCTTATTCTTAATACTCTCTACAGTAAGGCTATCTATAAATTATAATTATAACCCTATTATATCTACTATTACTTTCTAGTCTACTATTTATAGGATTCCTAAGATTAAATTAGTCTTATTACTTAGCTTTAGTATTATATATATATAGACTATATACTGATAGTTCCCTCTAATATCTAGTGAGAAGTAGATAATTATTAAGATAATATTTCTTATTATACTAGTGTAGTTCTCTAGCTGAATTAGCTTAATCTTAATCTGCTCTAGTTATAGCTTCTATATAAAGTATTTAGTTATAACTATATAAGATATATATTTAGTATTAGATAGAATTCTATAATTATATTCCTTATTAATGATTCTAGATATAATAAATTCTAGGGTATTAAATCTAATAGCCTATTAAAACCTTCTATAATTAGTAAATATATCTTCTTCTTTAGGATATGATTAATACTAGCTTTCTAGTTATATTAATTATTTAATAGGCCCCTGTAAGAGTCTTTTTATAAGAGTAATTAGTTTTCTAACTTACTATCTCTCTCTATAGCTATCTCTTCTATATTATTATTATCTAGCTTAGGTCTCACTACTTAGGAAGTCTATAATTATCTTATAGTAATGTAGTCCAGTGGGGGAATGGCACTAAGGTATAGATATCCCTTAATTATATAGTCTATAACTCTATAGTATAGGCATCTGCCTTTAGTTTAGTAATAAATTTATTTAGCTTTATTAACCTACTTTATATAATAGTATTAGTGGGCTAAGGTTATAGCTATTAGTTCCTAATCTATAGAGTTAGCTATATTAGACATTGCTAGCATCAGGGGTGCTATAAAAGATATATAGCTAGTATAGCTACAGCTTATAGTGGCTGCACCCCTTCTATATTAGTTAGATTAGCTTACTCCCCTTATATATAGGGCTTCTACTCTGCTAACTACTTACTATATCTAGTAATAGTATTCTATAAAGGTCTCTTTTTTCTTAATACTAATTAGTACTTCTTTAACTTTATAGCTTAGGACACTATCTAGATAGTTCTTCTTTACCTTATTAGACTAGAAGTAGCCTCTGGCTTCTATTAGTAGTTAATTTAGATCTATAAGTAGTTTATTAAATAGTTAGTTACCCTAGCATAGTGCTTATAGTTCTTATAAAGCTTTCTTACTATAGCCCTGGTTGCAGAATATAAGATTAAGCTAATTATATATACTATCTAGCATCGCCTGCATTATGACTAGGTTATTTCTATACTAATCTATCTATAGGGCTAGAGTAGTGGTAGTGCTATCCTTAAGTCTACTAAATATATACTATATATATCTATAGTAAGAGCTAATTATGGCTTAGTTAAGTATTAACTTTACTTATAGCTTAGAGTAGAAGGTCTGGTATATAGCCTTATTAATATTATTATATATCTTTATATCTGGTAATACTAGCTTTAGTCTCCTTATTCCTTTATCTACTAGTATTATTATTAGGGTAGGCACCGCAGGCTGTGATATTAGTATAGCTAGAATAGATATAATAGCTATTACTTATCTCTCTTCCATCTGAGCTATATAAGTAGCTATAATTTCTATCTACTATGCCATATATATATTTATACCCTCTAACTACTAGGCTAACTAAGTAAAGATCTTATTCTATATATTATTCTACTGTGCAGTCTATATCTATAGTATACTAGGTTCTTCTATTATCATTATTTAGAATTTGCTGTTATATACCATTAAATCTATCTATTCTAGATAGCTGCTTTACAACCCTATCTATTCTATCTAGTTTATCTAGTCTATCTCATCTCTGCTAATATACCTATATGGTATGCTAGCTAACTATGATAATGGCTTTAGCTGGTTTAGCTATCTTTTACTAGTTCTATCTAGCTATCTAATTCATCTCTATCATCTTACTGATTTGCTGTTGATTCAGTTAGTTCAGCTTATATCTCACTAATTTTATCTAACTGGCTATGGCAAGTAATTTCTAATATCATGGGCTAGAAGCCTTAAAATCTATAATCTAGATTTAGATGGTAAGAAATTGCTAAGGAACCTAACTAGATTACAGTGGTTAAATATAATAAGGAGTGTGTGAATATTAACTAAGGTCATGTGACTACTAGTGTCCACCCTAGACAGAAGAATATTGCTGCCTAAGGCAGATTGTAAGTGCTTAGTAAGCTTGAGCACTCAGTGGGCCCTGCCCACTACAAGGATATTATTATTATAAATATTATATATAAAATTATATAGCTAGATTAATTATAATATTAATTACTATATTTATTTAGTAGGCCCTTGCCTATCTTAGATACTAACTTATAAATATAGGATACTTATATATATATATAGCTAGTAATAATCTTTAAGAGCACTAGGTAGTAATTATAGGCCTTAAGCTAGTTATCTTCTATATTTTTTAGTATATCTTATTCCCTATATAATAGGGTATTAGGGTATATACCTAGTTTCCTAGACTAGTAATATATCTTATAATTAAACCTACTTAGTATATATAACTAATATATTTATTATTTATTAAGCCTATAGACTATCTTAAAGTATTTAAGGTTATAGTAGTCTATAATAAGTTTAAATTATAATAGGCTAATTAGCTTTAATTCCTATTCCTTAAGGATATTAATAATAGCTAGTAGTTTCTTATTATAAATCTTATAATTATATTCTACTAGTATATTCTTTCTTAAGATATAAGTAACCAGTCTTAATATACTATTATTATTATATTATAATATAGTAGCTCTTATTATCTAGTTTAAAGTATCTATCTTAATTACTATCTTCTTATTAGAGTTAAATTATATAAGAATTAGGGCTGTAATAAATATCTTCTTTAATAATTTAAAGGCTATAGCCTATTTCTTTCCCTATATAAAGGGGACTCCTTTATATATTAATACTATTAGTGGCTATACTATATCTAAGAAGTTTTATATAAATTACTAGTAGAAGTTTATAAAGCTTAGGAATAACTATATACTATAAGTAGAGGTAGAAGCTTACTATTTTAATATAGCTTTTATCTTATTAGGGTCTATCTATATACCTTTATTAGCTTCTATTATAAATCTAAGATACTTTATACTCTTAATCTTAAACTTATATTTATTAATATCTAACTATAAGCCTGCATTCTTTAGGCACTCTAGTACTTAGTGAATATATTATTAGTACTTTGCTAGTAATCTATTAGTAAAGATTAGTATATTATTAATATATATAGAGATAAATTTATCTAGAAAGTCCTAGAGTATCTAATTAATATATTATTAGAAGATACTTAGTGTATTTACTAGTCTAAAGGGTATAACTAGTTATTTAAATAAATTAAACTATATATAGAAGGCTATTAGCTATTTATCTTTAAAGATAATTTAGATCTTATAAAAGATAGTAATTATATCTAACTTAGTAAACTACTTTATCTTTAAAATATACTCTAAAGTCTTATTAATTAGGGAGAGTATGTAGTGGGCAGGGCCCACTGAGTGCTTAAGCTTACTAAGCACTCACAATCTTCCTTCAGCCCTAGCTAAAATTATGAAACCAGCTACTACCTGCCTCAGGCAGTAATATTATACTTAATATTCTAATTATCTTTATTATATAATCTTAGCTACTATTTATATATTTCTTATAATATTTATCTACTATAATCTAGTTAGATTCCTTAGTAATTTCTTACTATCTAAATCTAAGTCATAGATTTTCTGGCTTCTAATCTATAATATTAGAAATTACTCACTAAAATAAATAAATAAACCTAATAAGAAGTAAATAAATAAATAAATAAATAAACCTAATAAATTAATAAGTAGTATACTAAGCTAGATAGCTAAATAGAACTAGTAAAAGATAACTATACCTATAGAACTAAATAAATAGAACTAAATAAGATAACTAATTAGCTAAGATAGCTAAATTAGATAATATAGATAGTATAGATAGCATAAA
>JAKLNT010000222.1:0-12172 GCA_022814375.1 Aspergillus quadricinctus
ATAAATATATTAGAAAATAGAGTAAAATTATCTAATTAGAATACTATATATCTTATCTAGATTAAACTATAGGTAGTGGAATAATTTATATTAAATTAATAAAGTTAAGAGAGGTAAACTATTAACTATTAACTATAGAACTTAATCTTAATCTAAGTATAGAGACTTCTAAAAATTATTATATTTTTAGTTAAGTAGTATAGTATAAAGATATTAAGGCTATAAATATATTAGAAAATAAAGTAAAATTATCTAATTAGAATACTATATATCTTATCTAGATTAAACTATAGATAATAGAATAATTTATATTAAACTAATAAAGTTAAGAGAGGTAAACTATTAACTACTAACTATAGAACTTAATCTTAATCTAAGTATAGAGACTTTTAAAAACTATTATATCTCTAGTTAAGCAGTATAGTATAAAGATATTAATGTCACAGGCTAGAAGCCTTGAAATCTATAACCTAGATTTAGACAGTAAGAAATCACTAGAGAACCTAACTAGATCGCAGTGGTTGAACATAATAAGGAGTGTGTGAATATTAGCTAAGGTCATGTGACTGCTAGTATCCACCCTGGACAGAAGAATATTGCTGCCTAAGGCAGATTGTGAGTGCTTAGTAAGCTTAAGTACTTAGTAGGCCCTGTCTACTATACTACCCCCCCCCTTACCTTAATACTAGCAGCTCTCCCACTTATTAAGTACTATAATATTAATAAGATTAGTTGCAGGCTCCTAGATAGGCTATTTATAGCCCACCTATTTAACTAAGTATTCTATGCAGCAGCCTTATCTAATATATCTTTTATATTTTTATAAGATCTCTTTAATAATATATTTAGCTTCACTATTAACTAGTACTAGGGGCAGCTAGTAATTATTATTTGTCTAGCTTAGGAATAGATTATTAGAAGTAGAGTAAAGTAGGCTAATATAAAATATATTATATATATCTAGTAGCATGTCTAACTAATAGGTATATAATCTAATAGCTTTAAGCACTATAAACTTTATATACTATATATTAAGCTTCTAGCTTAGGCATACTATTTAGATATTCTATAAGTCTAGCTATACTTTTAAATTAATAATATATTGCAGGCTTACTAAGTAAGTATAATTTAAATACTTCTCTTACTATTATTAAGCTACTACTAGTTTTAACTAGGCTATCTCTATAGCTTCTCTTATCTTTATAATAATAGTATTAGCCTTCTCCTTTATAGAGTAGGCTATAGTAGTAGTAGTAGCCTCTTAATTTAGCTCTTTAATTTCTAGTAGTTTAATATTATACTTATAGTCTAAAAAGAATAGGCTAACTCCTATACTTATAGTATCTTAGCTATTAATTATAAGCTATACTATTAGTAGTAGTAACTTCTAATTTATTTATATATAATTATAGAAGTTCTATAGATAGGCTTCTAGTATAGTATTTATCTATTTAATCTAACTATCTATCTAGGGATGGAACATTATTAAGAGCTATTACTAGATTTATAATTACTTATAGAAGTATTCTTAGAACTTACTAATAAACTGCAGGCCATAATCTAATATAATTATACTAGGAATACTATAATATCTAATAAACTAATCTATTAGAAGTTATGCCACTGTCTTAGAGTCTATTCTCTTATATAATACTAAGATTATGCCTTTTCTAAGCCTATTACTAATTACTATAATATCCTCACAATCATTAGAGATAGGCAGCTTTATAATAAAGTTAATAGCAATCTTATACTATTTATACTCTAGAATTAGTAGTAGTTTTAGAAGTCCCTAGTATTATTTATACTATATATAGTTAGCGCTGCACTTATTATAGTTCTATATAAATTATTAGATATCTATAGATAATTCTAGTTTGTAGAAATTCTATATAATTATTATATATAGTATGTTCTTCCTGGGGTGGCTAGTTAATATAGAGTTATAGATTTCTTATAAGATTCTTATTTATAGCAGTTCAGAATCAGAGACTTATTTATACTCTTAGTATAATAGATAGCCATCTGGCAATAGTAAATATTTAATAATTAATACTTATATATATAATTCACTAGGGAAGCAGGCTGCTTCCTCCCTTAAGGCCTTTTATATCTTCTTTAAGGGGATGTTATTATGCTCTACTACCTTCTATTACTTCTCTAATAGTAGCAGCACCCCTTCTATAGATGTTGTATATAATATTATAGAGTTAGGTTAACCTGTCTCCAGGTCCGCCAGAGAGGCTGGGTATGCGAGGTTCTTGATTGCTGCGATTTTTTCTTCATCTGTGGCTAACCCTAGGCGAGAAACATGGTGACCCAGGGCCTTGATAGAGCCGTAGCCAAAATGGCATTTTGAAATTTGTAGTGTCAATCCCGATTTGTCTAAGACTATTAGGATCTCATCAAGGTGCCGTAAGTGGTCTTCTGGGGATTTGGAGAACATGATGATGTCATCGATGTAGATGATTACAGATTTCTAAAGGTAGGGCCGTAGGATATTCTCCATTCTTTGTTGGAAAAATGATGGAGTTGTAGCTAGTCCCATGGTGGAAACATTTAATCGCTCGAGACCTCGATGTGCGGTGACAAAGGGGCCCTACATCAGCTTGACAGCGAAGGCAAGGAAAGACCGGTCTTATTCCTATCTAAGAAGCTGTCGGCAGCCGAACAGAACTATTGGCCAACGGAGTTGGAAGTAGCCGTCATGGTCCTTAACTGTTTTCGGAAGGCCAGTGATGAAATCCATAGTGATGACGGATAGTGGTTGGGTTGGAGTTGTGGGGTCAGGAGCTTCGGCGAGCGACGATAGTGTTTGCACAAAATTCGGAGGGAGGAGGGGAAGATGGTTGGTAGTTCGATTTCTCTGGATGAGATAATCGTAATAGAACTTTCTCTATATGAGAAAGCCGTCTTGCAAGGCCCTAGACGGAATTAAGCATGCTACCATTCTGTAAGGTATGACTATGTCGTATGTGTGTCTCATTGTATGCTATCTCTGGAATGCCTAAGCTAAGAGATGGCTATCTGACTAATAGTGTCATGTGACAGAGCTGAACAACCAGATGGCATCTGTGCTTGGGCAGGTTACAGGTCAGCTGACCCTTTGGAAAAGTTTGGCTAGTGCCAAGCTAGCTCAGCTGACCTTTAAAACAGTGAATGAGATAAGTGCTAATTATATAACTAATCTCTATTATAAAGGTTAGCTAAGCCCCTTACTATAACTTACCTTTCTATATATTTCTTACTACCTCCCCCCCCTTTTACTTATTTTTTTCATTAACTAATTAATAATTAGTTCTTAACTAATATCTTACTACTCTCTTCCTCCTCCTTTTACTGTTTCTATCACCCTAAGACTTCTAGAAAGATAGGTCTTTAGCTTCTAAATACTTTCACTATTATCTTACCTTCATCTCACCTTTTTGCTATACTAACTAGTTAGGAACTAGTTAAGTACTAACTTCTACCCCTTATTTTTATCTTATATTCATCTCACAATTTCCCTATGTTGACTAGTTCCGTAAACTCTATACTATATATATACCCTAAGAGAGTAGTAATGAGTTTATAATATTATATTAAACTAGTCTATAACTAGTTATAGACTAGTCTACTTTAATAATATAAAGATATAGAAGTAGCTAAAGATAATAGGCTATAGTATTCCTAAAGCTATATAAAGGACTAGAAGGAGAATAAAGGTAATTTTAAATATTCTCTAGGACTAGATTACTAACTAGTTCCTAACTAGTTAATAACTATTCTAAAACTGCTTTTTACTGCCTCTAAACCTAGAGTAATCTTTCTTAATTCTTAATAAGTTTTATCTTAAGCTCAACACGCCTTTCAAGCTATTTAAGCCTTTATTATTTAAGCTCTAGCTCTTATTTTTAAAGCTCTATCTAAGCCTATTACATCTATAAATTATAGGCTTATAAATTAGAAGTAGTAATATAATATAGTTACCTAATACTAACTAGTTAGTAACTAGTTAGGGACTAGTTATAGGATAGCCTTATAGTGATTATATACTTCTAAGAGATATTAGTAAGTATCTAGTAATAGTACCTCTAGAAAATCTACCTTATTAGACTTGAGGATGAGATACTAAGATAAGGAGTTAAAGGTCTAAGAAAGGTTAGAGTAGACTAGTCTATAACTAGTTAATAACTAGTTAGATAATATACTTAGATGGAGACTTTCTATATAGGGAGTAATGGGTTCGGGACAACCACACAACCATGGCTAATCTTAATAAGACCTACACTATTTGATAGAGCTTGGAAAGAGGATTCTAATAATAGTACTATTATTAAAAATAATTAAGAGTTAGTAGAGTTATTCATAGTAAATAAAATATAATAATTAATTAAAACTTCTAAAAGTAGATAAACTATTACATTTTATTACATCCCTATTTAAGAGGTATAGAATATAGATATTAAGATAATATATATATTAAAAAATAGAGAGAAATTATATTATTAGAATAATATATTCTTTATTAAGATTAAACTATAGATAGTAGAATAATTTATATTAAACTATAATAATTAAGAGAGCTAAACTATTAACTACCTACTATAGTTATATAATCTTAACCTAAGTAAATATATCTATATTAAGCCTAAGATAATCATCTACTAACAGTATTTAGATATATAGAAATATTAAAGAGCTTCTTAAGATTTAAAAAATTATTTAAATAACTATTAATACATGTATGGGTAGTATTAAGATAGAAATATTTTTATTAGATAATTTTAACTATACTATAATTAAGATAGTAGTTTATTAAGGCAATAGTATAGTATACTAATTATTAAATAGATTAATTAAGTTTTTCTAATTCTCTAATTATTTTTCTATAGGATAACATCTTAAAATATAACTCTATTAAGGTATAGCTAATTTAGGTAAAGTAATAGATATAGTAAGATAGTATATATAGAGACTTCTAAAAATTATTATATCTCTAGTTAAGTAGTATAGCATAAAGATATTAAGGCTATAAATAAATTAGAAAATAGAGTAAAATTATCTAATTAGAATACTATATATCTTATCTAGATTAAACTATAGATAGTAGAATAATTTATATTAAACTAATAAAGTTAAGAGAGGTAAACTATTAACTATTAACTATAGAACTTAATCTTAATCTAAGTATAGAGACTTCTAAAAATTATTATATCTCTAGTTAAGTAGTATAGCATAAAGATATTAAGGCTATAAATATATTAGAAAATAGAGTAAAATTATCTAATTAGAATGCTATATATCTCACCTAGATTAAACTATAGATAGTGGAATAATTTATATTAAACTAATAAAGTTAAGAGAGGTAAACTATTAACTACTAACTATAGAATTTAATCTTAATCTAAGTATAGAGACTCCTAAAAATTATTATATTCTTAGTTAAGCAGCATAGTATAAAGATATTAAGGCTATAAATATATTAGAAAATAGAGTAAAATTATCTAATTAGAATGCTATATATCTTACCTAGATTAAACTATAGATAGTGGAATAATTTATATTAAACTAATAAAGTTAAGAGAGGTAAATTATTAACTACTAACTACAAGACTTACTTAATCTTAATCTAAGTAAATATATATATAGAAAGTCTAAGGAGATTATCTACTAGCTAGATCTAGATATATAGAATTATTAAGGAGCCCCTAGTAATTTAAAAGATTGTTTATAATAATATTATAAATAAAAATAGTAAGTATATAAAACTTATTACTAATATTTAAGATATATATATTATAGAGTAATGAGAAATATAAATAAACTAAGGTAACTATATAAACTAAATAAAGTAAGAAAACTAATCTAACTAAATAAATTAAATAATCTTTATAAACTAGATAAACTTATTTAACTTTATCTCTTATTAAGAAATAGCACCCCTTATAGCAGGCTTATATCTATTAGTTATTTAAGTTATTTAGTATTTATAAAGTTATCTCTAACTATAATATATATATCTAGTTATATAACTTATAGAGGTAGAGCTATAGGAGTTAGTAAATCTAATAATAGTATAATAGTTCTATAACTATAGTATTTTAAAGATATATAGGCTTACTAGTAAAAATATATATATTATAATAATTAGAATAAACTACTTACTCTCTACTAAGTTATTTAGATTCTCTTACTTCTACTCTAAATTACTAAGCAAACTGAACTAACTAAATAAATTAAATAAATTAAATAAATTAAATAAATTAAATAAATTAAATAAATTAAATGAATTAAATAAATTAAATGAATTAAATAAATTAAATAAATTAAATAAATTAAATAAACTAAACAAAGCAAAAAAACTACTTAGACTCTAACTAACTAAACTAACTAAACTAACTAAACTGACTGAACTAACTAAACTAACTAAACTAACTAAACTAATTAAATTAACTAAACTAACTGAACTGACTGAACTAACTAAACTAAATAAATAAAATAATCTTTATAAACTAGATAAACTTATTTAACTCTATCTCTTATTAGAAAACAGTACCTACTTATAGCAGGCTTATATCTATTAATTATTTAAGTTATTTAGTAGTTACAGAGCTATCTCTAACTATAATATATACCCTTAATTATATGACTTATAGAGGCAGACTTCTATAATAGACTTTTTAACCCCTAACTCTCTAAGTTATAGATCTTTATTTATTTTAAGTAGTATCTTATTCTCTATTATTATAGAGATATTACTATCTAAACTTATATAGCTTATTACAGAATAATTAGATTTAGTTACTAATATTTTATCTTTTATATAAATATTAAAGAGATTCTATAAAATAATAAAGAATTACCTCTATAAAAGTAGTAAAAAAAAATTAATCTTTATCTTTATACTCTATCTAGACTATGAGTAAAGAGTAAGTATTATAGAATTTATTTATAAGATTACTAGCCCTTAAATTAAAATTTTAAAGACTCTTAAATAGATGTATATTAATAATAAAGAATAGATTATAGAACTTATATTAAAGAATTATAATTACCTTATTTCTAATAAAGTACTTTACTATTAGATGGCCTTTTATTATATAATTAAATATAGAGATAAATAATTTGCTATATATTACCTTCTAGAAGTTAAAAAAGATTATTATTAATATAAGGCTACACTTAAATGCGCCCTTCTAATTATAATAGAAAATAGTTATAAGAGTATTATTATACTCTTACTTAAGGAGGATGCTCTAACTTATAGTTATTATAATTAGATAATTAGTAAAGCCCTTTAAAAGTTAGTAGAAAATAACTATCTAGATATTCTTAAGCTTTTAATTAATAGGGGTGCTAATATTAATAATCCTTTTCTCTATAGAGGGACTACTCTTATATTAGCCCTAACTAGTTATTAGAATAATATTATTAAATATCTATTTAAGAAAAGAGTAGATATTTAGTAATATAATAGTTATAGCTTTTATCCTCTTAATATCACTGCACATAATAAGGACCTTAATATAGTTAAAATCCTAGTTAATTATAGAGCTAATATCAATATTATTACCCTCTAGAGGGATATAAACCTACTTATTTATACTATATATAAAGATTATAATTATATTATAGATTTTCTAGTCTCTAAAGGAGCAGATCCTTAAATTTAAAAAATAAGTATATAATATAAGAAGGATAATATAATATTTATATAGTTCTATAAAAGAGATAATCTATATTTAGGATAATACTAAATAGTTAGTAACTAGGCTATAGGATACTACTATAACTATAGTATTTTAGAGATATATAGATTTACTCCTTAAAATATATATATTATAATAATTAAAATAAATTACTTTATTACTAGACTTATAACTAAACTATTTAAATTCTCCTATTTCTACTCTATATAGTTATAAATAGAGATACTATTCTTTATATAAAGAAAGGGCTTAATAATAGAAGCTTAGCTTAAGTCTTCTAAGCTAAATAGCCTCTACTAGTTATATTAGCCAGCTAGTATTAAGTATTAGCTATATATAGATTTAGATAATTAAAAAAATACTAATCAGATTCTAACTAGGGCTGTAAATACTAAATATTAAAAAGGGTATTTATAATAAAGTAAGGGTATATTATTTAGCACTATATTATATAACTAATAGTTATTAAATATATCCAGTGAACATAACTAAAATATATATAAGTCTACTCTTTAATAATACTTATTCTTAAAGAGCCTGGAGGCTAAATTATAAGAACTAATATTATTATAGACTAAATAATGAATAAATAATAATTAAGAAGAAGTAATAGTAGAAAGAAGAATCTCCTATCTCTATAGCTAATAATACTATCCTTTAGTTTAATTAATAGGTGCCTATACCTAACCACTACTACTAATAAGTAATAATAACTAATAGTAGAGCATCTATAAAGCTAGTCCTAACTATAACTAGAGGTTATATGACTATTATTTATTAACTACTAAATATATTAAGATACCTCTTATATAAATTTTATATTTATCTATTATTATCCTCAACCACATATCTTTCTATTAAAGATAATATTTTTCTTATATACTATAATACTATATTACTAAAATTTAGCAGCTATAATCTTATTATTCTTATATATAATAATAAACATCAGTAATATCAAAATCTCTAAAAAGAGATATATCTTAAAAGTAAAGGAAGCTAAAGTTATAAAAAAAGTAAGAAATAATATAGTCTATATAGATAGCACTATATAGAACTAGACTTTAGTTAAATAATCTAGAGAGGAGGAGTCTATAGTAGTAGAAACTATTATATTATAAATTTAAGATATATAATTTAATACTAAAGTAATTATAATATTTATCTATATCTTTATATACCATCTAGTTAAGGAAGCTAAAGCTATAATTAAGGAGTTTTATAATAGATTAAAAATATACTAGATAATAGAAGAAGAATATAAGCTCTATTATAATCTTATATAATAGATAATAAATTATAAGGACTATATAGACATTAATATTACTATAGTATAGAAGGCTATTAATAAGATATAGGGTTTTATTAAGTACTATACTATTAATAAAAGTCTATAGAAGAATATTAAGTAAGTAGCTAAGATAGCTAAAGAGACTATAAAATAGATAAGCTAGTATTAAAAAATAGTTAAAGATAGATAAGATATAGAGGTAACTAAATAACTATCTTATAATAATTCAGGCTATTACTATATATAGAGCTTAGAGATACTGGCTAAAGCTCTAACCTAGGATATTACTATTAAAAGAGCTAACTAATATATCTATAAAAGAATCCTAAATCCTAAGAGAGGCTCTTATAAAGTAGTTTATATAATACTATAAGACTTCTATAAGATAATTAATAAATATACTCTAGAAAGTAAGCTTATAGATAAGAAACTTTAGAAAATTAGGATAAAGCTAGATATATTTAGTATTATTATATCTATTAAAAATAATAATAATAAATAATCTAGAGTGTAAGAGCTAATTAAACTAGTAATACTAGGATTAATTAATAAGCTACTTATACCTATTCCTAAGAAGCCTTATATATTAGATAATACTAATCTACTTATAGTTCTTAATAAACTAGTAATAAAGAAAATAATATAGTCTAACTATATATCTAGATCTAAAGTATACACTAGTTTAGAGAGAACTATACTTAGATAAGATTAGGCAGAGGTAAGAGAGTAAATTATAAATAAAAGCTAGTAAATATTAGAAGCCTATATATATAAGGAGAAACTTAATATCCTTACTATAAGAATCCTTACTTATCCTATTATAGAAATTAACTAAGATCTAGTTATTATCTTTCTTATAAAGATAAAGAAAGTAGAAGGGCTTATAATATATCTTAAATATCTATAGATTATAGATAGTACTATAGGACTTAAGACTTATCTATTAAAGAAGATGCTTTAAGTATATATTTAGAAGTATATCTAATTTAGTAATTAGTATATAATACTCTAAAATACTTTATTATTTAACTAGTTTATTAGTGCAAAGGCACCTTAGAATATTAATACTAAATCTACTAGAAAGAAAGAAGTATTTAGAATACTAGCTACTTATAATATTAAGTTTAACCCAGTGACTATTACTAGAGATTAGATTATATAAATATTAAGTCTTATAGATATAAGTCTATTCAGTATATTTAATCTTACTAAGATATTTTACTTAAATAAGATATTTGAGTATTAGAGTCAGCCTAGAACTAATAGATAGAGACTAATAATTAAGGATATTACCATAAAGAAGGCTTATATTTATAATTTTTATATATCTTAGAGCAGAGATAAAGATAATAAGTAGCTTAAAAATATATAGTACTCTATTATCTAGTAGGTACTATAGATTAATCTAGCTGCCTATCTACTTATACTAGGTCTATAAAATAACTATTAATAGAGGTTAACCCCCTTCTCTATACTAGTAAGATATATGACTATAGAAATAGGGTTAGATAGGCTAAAAGTCTAAGGCTATCTAGCTAAATAATTTAATAATAATAAAGCAGTGTATTAGATATATATTATATATTTAATAGTCTATATCTAACTAAACTAAAGATAGTAGATGGGTAAAGGATTAGCTATATATAAAGATAGGCTATATAAGTAGTAGGATAGAGGTATAGGGATAGATGCACTTAAATATTCCTTATTAAATATAGGTCCTTATAAGGATATAATAACTGCTATAGATATTTTATCTAAAAACTTTATTAATATTAGCTATTATCTAAAGCAGTTTATAGCATGAACTATAATAATATCTAAAATCTATAAAGAGGACTATATAGAGGCTCTTAATCTATTAGTAGTATTTATAGCTACTAATAATAGTAATAGAGATCTTAAAGTAGTATAGACTAGTATTATTATAAAATTATAGAAGAACCTTTATTCCCTAACCTTATCTAATACCTAGCCTAATAGCCTAGTACTACTATTCTAGATTACTAGCTAATAGAAGCTAATAATCTTCTTAATATTAATAATCTAAATTACTGCTGCCCTTCTTAGACAGCTTAGATAAAATAATCCTAAGGTTATGACTAAGTTAAAATTACTCTTTAACTAGCTTATTATTAATATAAGGGAGTTCTTAGTAAAGATAATCTAAGACTTAGTTAATAGTGCTTAGAATATAATATAATAGTTTAAGACTATTAAGAGAGAGATTTATAGAGATAATTCTATATTTATTCTACTAGAAAAGGGCACTAATAAAGTAGAGTATATTACTAAGATTAAGAAGAAGACTATATCCTAAACTATATCTAGAGTAATATAATTATTAACTTATACTACTACTCTAATATTAAATACTAAACTAATATCTATAGAGGATATAAATTTATAAAATATATTATTATAAGGAGCTGTAGTAGATAGTAGTAATAGTAGTTAAATAATAATAATAGTAGTATTAGTAATATCTACTTTATTATTAATAACTATAAATTACAGTAACATCTCAGAGTCTTAGATAAATACTAGTTTAATAGAAGATAGTAGTAATACTAAAGATAGTAAAGGCTTATATAACCTTATTAATAGTAGGGATAAAGGAGACTAAAATAGTAGTAATATTAAAGATAGTAAATGCTTAAGTAATAGTATTAATAATAGAGATAGAGGGAATGTATATAACTATATTACTAAAGATAGTAAAGGCTTATATAATAGTATTAATAATAAGGATAAAGAAGACTAAGATAGTAGTAATACTAAAGCTAGTAAATACTTAAACCCTAAACCCTAATAGTAGGGATAGAGAGGATATATATAGCTATACTACTAAAGATAGTAAAGGCTTATATAATAATATTAATAGTAGGGATAAAGAAAACTAAGGTCATTATAATACTAAAGATAGTGAATACTTAAGTAATAGTATTAATAGTAGGAATAAAGAAGATAGATATAGTTATATTATAGAAGGTAGTATAAAGTTATATTTAGTCTAAACTTAGATAAGCTTAACTATATTTAGAAGTAAAATAAGTAGCTTCCTTAATATATTTTAATTACTATATATTAATAAACTAAATAATCTTTATAGAAGCTAAACTAGATAATCTTATTTAACTCTACCTCTTATTAAGAATAGCACCCCTTGTAGTAGGTTATATAACTAATT
>JAKLNT010000223.1:0-12017 GCA_022814375.1 Aspergillus quadricinctus
ACGGGATTTCCCTTCCCGCGAATTTCTCAACGGGAAGGGATTTCCCATGGGATTTCCCTTCCCTACGGCCAGCCTAATTCTATAATCCCTAAGCCTATGCTAATCCCTATAGTATGACTGTTATAGCTTCTACTAGCTTTTTAATTATATTATTAATACTAGAAAGTTTTAGATCTAGACTATATAGACTATATCTACTGCTACTATAAAGCACTATATTAGATTATAGAGTATAATTAAGGATTATTAATTATTTCTCTAGTCTTTATAAAGTACTGTATATAAGATAAGATCTAGTTATAAATATTTCTTACTCCTCTATAGTCTCTCTAATTATATCTTAGTAATATTAGTGATAATATAGCTAATTTCTATTATAATATTTATTACTATAATAGTGCTCTGTACTTTATATTTATAAACTACTATATAAATATATATATTAGTAGTAGCTTTATTCTCTTCTAGATCTAAAATAAGCTTTTCCATCTATATAAACTACTAGAGCCAGCTAATAGTACTATATCTATATTTATATAGATATAGTTTCTAGACTCTAAGTATATAAATAGTATCTATTTAGATAGGGATACTAATCTTAAAGGTATAATTTTATTAGAGTTAATATATAAGTTATAGTTATATAATCCCTAAATGTCTATCTATATAACTACTTATAAATAGCTATTTCTTATTTAGGACTATTTAATTTCTATCTCTATTATACTATTACTAGAGCTTTATTTAGTTATAGAGGTTAGAGTAGATTATTATTAATTAAATCTACTAACTTCTACTAAGGTTATAGCTATTATTCTATATCTTAGTTAAGATTTTAGGTATTAAATTTTCTAAGATTTATAACTTATACTTTGACCTAGTGTAGATTAGTATAATATAATCTATATTAACTCTAGCTATCTATCTTACCTGCCTCTCTACTATATACTGATTTTCCCTTATAGTATACTAGGCTAGGGTTATAATATATAACTAATTACATCTATAGAGTATGCTATAAGTATTATATCTACTTATATTCCTATAGCTAATTATATAAACTATAAGTAGACTATTCCTAACCCTATAATAGCTATAGTTAATAAGCCTCTTAATAAGGTACCTTTACTAGATATAGAGCATCTTAATAAGACTTAGATAAAGAAGGCTGGTTGTCTTACACTCTATATATAGTATATATTTTATATATTTATCTAAGTAGATATCTTTAATATAACTTATTATACAGCCTGCCTGTATTAGCAATTCTTAATTAATATAGGTGTAACTATTAAGCAGGCATATCTAGCTTAGTTTATCTATTACTAGAAAGAGATCTATATAGACCTATATAATAGTCTTATAGATGCTATAGGTGCTAATAAGATAGATTTTATAAAGATTATAGATAATGCTTTAGATTATTAGATAATCTTATCTTCTTCTTATATTAGCAGTGAGTAGTATATGAATACCTTTTACTATAATACTATAGTAATTATAGCTTATTATAGAAAGCCTACCTTCTTTATTATCTTTATAGCTAATCCTTACTAGCCTAAGATTTAGTTAGAGTTATATCTAGGGCAGGATATTAAGGACTATCTAGATTTAGTTATATATATATTTAAGTTAAAAAAGAAGATACTACTTAAAGATATATTTAAATAATATATTTTTAGCCTAGTCTAGAAATATATTTAGATAATTAAGTATCAGAAGTATAGACTTCCTTATTTATATTTATTAGTCTTTATAGAGGGTAGTAATTATTTCCTTAATATAAATATAATTAATAAGATTATTTAGGCCTATTTCCTTATACCTATAGAGGACCTGACTAGCAAGCTATAAAATATAGTAAAATATATAATAGTCTATAGCCCTTATAGTAAGCTTGACCCTATAGCCCTATATATAGAGGTTAATAAGGCTATAGATATTTACTATTACTCTAAAGGCTTCCTAATATTATTTATAGACTATATAATTCTAGAGTAAGATAATTATCTTATTTACTTTTAGCCTAATAATCTAAATATAATAGATATAAAGGAGATTAGTAGTTATACTATTACTATTAATAACTATTAGATTATATCTTATAGTTTATTCTTTCTAAATCATTTTAATACTTATATTAATATATAAATATACTAGTTAATAGATACTATTAAATACCTTTTTAAATATATCTATAAGTGTCACAGGCTAGAAGCCTTGAAATCTATAACCTAGATTTAGACAGTAAGAAATTGCTAAGGAATCTAACTAGATTACAGTAGGCAAATATTATAAGGAATGTGCAAATAGTAGCTAAGATTATATAATAGGATGATTAGAATATTAAGTATAATATTACTGCCTGAGGCAGGTAGTAGCTAGCTTTATGATTTTAGCTAGGGCTAAAGGAAGATTATAAGTGCTTAGTAAGCTTAAGCACTTAGTGGGCCCTACCTACTACACTACCCCCCCTCTTTTTCTAAATTAGGCATCTCTAGCCAGCGCCAAAATCACTGCTTTCTAGTTAGCCTGGCTAGGGCTAAAAATAATAAGTCTATTCTTCTATACCTCTAGTGCTACTATATTAGTGAGATTAGTAGCTGGCTTCTATATAGGGTATTTATAGTCTATTTATTTAACTAAGTACTCTATGCAGTAGCCTTATCTAATATATTTTTTATACTTATCTATAATCTCTTTAATAATATATTTAGCTTTACTATTAACTAATACTAATAGTAGCTAGTAATCATTATTTAACTAGCTTAGGAATGGATTGTTAGAAGTAGAGTATAATAGGCTAATATAGAATATATTATATATATCTAATAATATGTCTAGTTAGTAAGTATATAATCTAATAGCTTTAAGGATTATAAACTTTGCATGCTATATATTAAGCTTTTAGTTTAGATAATCTATCTAGATATTCTATAAATTAAGCTATATCTTTAAATTAATAGTGTATTATAGGCTTACTAAGTAGATTTAATTTAAATACTCCTCCTATTATTACTAAGCTATAATAAACTTAGATTAGGCTATTTTAGTAGCCTCCTTTATCTTTATAATAATTATATTAACTTTATCCCTTACTAAATAAGCTATAGTAGTAGTAGTAGCCTCTTAATTTAATATCTTAAGCTTAAGTAGTTTAATGTTATACCTATAGTCTAAGAAGAATAGACTAACTCTAGTACTTATAATATCTTAGCTATTAATTATAAGCTATACTATTAGTAGTAGTAACTTCTAATTAGATTATATATAATTATAGAAGTTCTATAGATAGGCTTCTAATATAGTATTTATATATTTAATCTATTTATTAGTCTATAGATAGAAAGTAGTTAATAATTATTATTAGATATATAACCACTTACAAAAGTATTTCTAGAACTTATTAATAAATTATAGGCTATAGTCTAATATAATTATACTAGAAATACTATAATATCTAATAAACTAATTTATTATAAGCTATACTACTATCTTAGAGTTTATTTATTTATATAGCACTAAGATCACCCCTTTTCTAAGTTTATTATTAATAACTATTATATCCTTACAGCTATTAGAGGTAGAAAGTTTTATAATAAAATTAATAGTAATCTTATATTATTTATAGTCTAGGATTAATAATAGTTTTAAAAGTCTCTAATAATATTTATACTATATATAGTTAGCACTGCACTTATTATAGTTCTATATAAATTATTAGATATCTATAGATAGCTCTAGCTAGTAGAAGCTTTAGATAATTATTATATATAGTATATTCTTTCTAAGATAATTAGTTAATATAGAGTTATAGGTTTCCTATAAGATTCTTATTTATAATAATTTAGAATTAGAGACTTATTTATATCCTTAGTATAATAGATGGCTATCTAGTAATAGTAAGTATTTAGTAATTAATATTTATATATATAACTTAGTAGAGAACTTAGTAGCTCTCTCTCTAAATACTTACTGTATTTCTTCTAGAGTAATATTATTATACTTAGCTATTCTCTACTAATCTTCTAGCAGTAAGGGTATTATTACTATAAATATTATATATAAAATTATATAGCTAGATTAATTATAATATTAATTACTATATTTATTTAGCAGGCCCTTACTTATCTTAGATACTAACTTATAAATATAGGACACTTATATATATATATAGCTAATAATAATCTTTAAGAGTACTAGATAGTAATTATAAGCCTTAAGCTAGTTATCTTCTATATCTTTTAGTATATCTTATTCTCTATATAATAGGGCATTAGGGTATATACCTAGTTTTCTAGGCTAATAGTGCATCTTATAATTAAACCTACTTAATATATATAACTAATATATTTACTATTTATTAAGCCTATAGACTATCTTAAAGTATTTAAGGTTATAGTAGTCTATAATAAGTTTAAATTATAGTAGGCTAATTAGCTTTAATTCTTATTCCTTAAAGGTATTAATAATAGCTAGTAGTTCCTTATTATAAATCTTATAATTATATTCTGCTAGTGTATTCTTTCTTAAGATATAAATAACTAATCTTAATATATTATTATTATTATATTATAATATAATAGCTCCTATTACCTAGTTTAAAGTATTTATCTTAATTATTATCTTTCTATTAGAGTTAAATTATATAAGAATTAAGGCTATAATAAATATCTTCTTTAATAACTTAAAGACTATAGCTTATTCCTTTCCCTATATAAAGAGGGCTTCTTTATATATTAACACTATCAGTGGCTATACTATATCTAAAAAGTTTTATATAAATTATTAGTAGAAGTTTATAAAGTCTAAGAATAATTATATATTATAAATAGAGATAGAAGCTTACTATTCTAATATAGCTTTTATCTTATTAGAGTCTATCTATATATCTTTACTAGCTTTTATTATAAATTTAAGGTACTTTATACTCTTAACCTTAAATTTATACTTATTAATATCTAACTATAAGCCTATATTCTTTAGGCACTTTAGTACTTAGTAGATATATTATTAATATTTTATTAATAATCTATTAGTAAAGATTAGTATATTATTAATATATATAGAGGTAAATTTATCTAAGAAGTCTTAGAGTATTTAATTAATATACTATTAGAAGGTATTTAATATATTTACTAATCTAAAGGGTATAACTAGCTATTTAAATAGGCTAAACTATATATAAAAGACTATTAGCTATTCATCTCTAGAGGTAATCTAGATCTTATAGAAAGTAATAATTATATCTAACTTAATAAACTACTTTATCTTTAAGATATACTTTAAGATCTTATTAATTAGAGAGAGTAGATAGCAATCTTTCTTTATAATTATATTTAAAGTATAATAATTAATATAGAATTATAATCTATTATCTAGCTTATAGATAAATAGTACTAGCACTATAGTAGCTAAGCTATTAATATAGATAAAGCCTTTCTCTAATAGTTCTATTAATATCTTCTATAATATTAGAAGCTCTTCTTATAATATATTATATAGTAGTCCCTAAAATAATTCTATTACCCTTCTCTTCTTATCCTTAACTAGTTTAATATAATAATCTATATCTAGGTAGTGTAGTAGTAGTTTATTAGTCTTCTTTTAGTTAAATACTTCTAGAAACTTATAGTAATATACTAACAGCTTTATAGTAGGATTAGAATATTTCTTTATTTATAAGGCCTTCTTAATATCCTTAATATTAGTAGTAAAGATCTATATTATCTTATCTTTCTTCTATTACTAATTATAAACTATAAACCCTTAGACACTAATCTACTTTACTACTAGCTTTAGTTTATTCTTAATACTTTTAATAGTTAATCTATTAGTAAATCTTAGTCAGAGCCTCTCTACTTCTATAATTATCTTTTAATATACTATCTATAGAGTCTCTAAGATTAGGTTAGTCTTATTATCTAGCTTAGATACTAGATATATATAAACTATATATTAATAGTTCTCTCTAATATTTAGTAAGAAATATATAATTACTAAGATAATATTATCTATTATACTAGTATAGTTCTCTAAGATTATTAGCTTAATCTTAATCTACTCTAGTTATAGCTTTTAGATAAAGTATTTAGCTATAACTATATAAGATATATATCTAATATTAGAGAGAATTCTATAATTATATTCTTTATTAATAATTCTAGATATAATAAATTTTAAGGTATTAAATCTAATAGCCTAGTAAAATTTTCTATAATTAATAAGTATATCTTCCTTAGGATATAATTAATACTAGTTTTTTAATTATATTAACTATTTAACTAACCTCTATAAGAGTCTCTTTATAAAAGTAATTAATTTTCTAACTTATTATCTTCCTCTATAATAGGTTCTCTAGTATTAATATTATCTAGTTTAGGTCTAGCTATTTAGAAGGTGTGTAACTACTTTATAGTAGTATAATCTAGTAATAGGATAGTATTAAGATATAGATATACTTTAATTATATAGTCTATAGCTCTATAATATAAGTACCTACTCTTAGTATAGTAATATATTAACTTAGCTTTATTAATCTACTTAGTATAACAGTATTAGCAAGCTAAGGTTATAGCTATTAGTTCTTAATCTATAGAGTTAATTATATTAAGGGCTAATATTACTAGAGATACTAAAGATAGTATATAGCTAGTATAGCTATAGCTTATAGAGATTATATTCCTTTTTTATTACTTAGCTTAGACTACCCCTTATATATAGAGAGCTTTAACTTAGTCTATAATTATCTATAACTATTAGTAGTACTTCTTAAAGCTTAATTCTTTAATTATATTAACTAATTATATCTTTATCTTAGTACTTAGGGTTCTATTAATAAAGATCTACTTTATATTATCTATTTAGCTATAGTCTTTTACTTCTATTAGTAGCTAATTAAAATCTATAAGTATATTACTAAAGAGGTAATTATTTTATTATAAATAGTAAAATTCTTCTATAGCCTTCTCTATATAGTTCCTATCTTAAAATATAATATTAGAGACCTTCAGCAGTAATTATAATCATTATAATCCATATCATTTAGGCTTAGCGCCCCACCCTTTGGGCAAGCGGTAAGAAGCTGACATAAGCGAACTTTATAAGAGTTATAATATCTTTATAACTCTTATAAAGTAAATATAGTGCTTACTTAGTGAGCCTAGCCAGACTAGCTGCTAGGCTAGGTGCTATTTTGCAAACCCCCTAAGATACTGATTTGCTACATACTGTCGCATTTTTACTAGGAAATCTACTATAATCTGGATAGTAGCTGGCCAAATACTACTATAATAGATTCACCTGAGGGCATGCCTATAGAAGGGTGGTCTTCTATACTGGGGCCATATACTCAGCTACTTTTAGAGCCAATATCTCCTATACTAGAGGCCTCTATTAGCCTAAGAACTTCTGAGCTGCTACCTTCTATTAAAGAATTGCTAGAATTGCAGCCAATTTCACCTCATTCTAGACTATAATCAGCCTCTGTGAAGTGTAAGAGAAATAAGAAGAAACCACATATGAGGGTGGTTTCGAGGGAGAAAGAAGCAATTCTCATATAGATATATATTAACTATAAAGACAGCTACATTGCAACCTATTATATGGGGAATATAGCATTCTATATCCTTATAGCTCAGGGCTTCTAACAGGAGCTAGGAATGGAGAGTTACAGCTTCCAAACAGCTATGAATTGCATCAAGAAGCTTATTAAATAGCGGTGAGAGATAAAGCCATTAGATACCAGTGAAATAGCAGAGCAAGATCGTACCCTAAAGGAAGCTTTAGATAAATAGATTGCCTATATTAATAAGCTGGAAGAGAAGGAGAAAGAGAGGCATTAGTAAGCTCAAGCTAGTATAGAGTATGTAGCTACTACTCAGGCTCATTAAGTAAATCTTATCTTCTAATAGGGAGAGAAGTGGAGTGTTTCTAGAAATGACTCTAAAGATCTGCCTGGTAAGCTCCTAATCTCCCCTACTTTTATATCTTATACTAATTTCTCTATATAAGAAGAAATAGAGTCTAGTCCAGTCCCTTCCTTAATTAAACAGCTATGTTAACAAGCTTAATACCAGCCTTAAGAGCAGATTATTAAGAGGCTTATATTGCTTACTAAACAGCTTGTAGAATTAGATAGTAATGATAATCTAAGGGAGTGAGTTAGCAAACTAGAGAGAGAGATAGGTATATGTTTTAATCAGCTGGATAATAAGCTGGAGAGGCTTCTCTAGTATATAGAAGATAGGCCTTGATTAAAGCTATATAATAGTTAAATATTTATTAAGAGATGGAGGTGTAATATCAAATTTAAATAATATCTAGTTCCCCTGTTGTAGACATATCTGAATATTTATTAAAAGCACAGCTATTTTATACTCTACACTAACAGCTTACTGATCTATTCTTCAAGGCAATTTCAACATCATCTCATACTATATACTCTAGGTCAAACTAAACAATTGCTCTACAGCAATTTAGTAGCAGGAGTACTAGATATTATATCTCTTCTACTATACAGTAAGACTCCTCATACTATAGTTTTTGTATAGCGTAATCATATTATATTAGCCCACGTAGGTGGTATTGGCATATAGGTAAAGAGCCTCAGCATTACTATATATACTTTGTATCTTTCCCTTAATTTAAGACTTCCTCCATATATTTCCATTATTGATTTTTCCCTTAAACAGGCCAGAGAGGGAGCTAATTAGCCCATCTAGTATAGTAATCACCTGGAATTTGATGTCATAAGCTTTATAATAGCTAGAGTAGAAATGCTTCTAATACTCAGTTAGCTGGCAGATCTCTCAAAAAGTTCCATTAATGAAGCCCCATGCTTTAGCTATTGGATTAATTACTGAGGTGAATAGCTTCATCTTCTTATATATAAATGACAGGTGCCATTTAATAATTTCTTTATAGTAATTATGAATATATAACAGTGTGTCTGTATAGACAGTTAATAGATAGCCTGCACTACACCTAAATAAGGCCTTAAGCTCTATATTGAGCTAGTTTAGATAGGTAAGCTGTGTAAGGAGCAGGCAGATAATAAGCTCTAGTATAGGTTAATATTAGAATCAGTAGCAGAGCTCTTCAAGATAGAAGTAAGGAAGTATTTTATAAATCTCCTATTTTAAGAAGCTTTTAAAAGTCAGTATAAATACCTAGTAATAAGAGAATCAAGATAAAAGAAAGCTACCGCGTCAATCTTTTAGCCTTCTTATTATACCAGCTATCAAGGCAGAATTTAAACAGTGTGTATAGCTCAATTAGCCAGTGATTAGCATACTTCCTAGCATTTAGGAGGTAAAGGGACAATATAACTGCTATAAGGCCTATCTTTTAACACCTAGAATATTGATTGAACCACATCTTAAGGCTAAAACACCATAGTATATAAATATAAGCAGTTAAATGCGTAGATATATAATATTTCAAAGGAGTCATCTAATCTACACCTAGCCAAGCCTACATGGTTGGCCTAATTCAAATATAGAATAGCTGAAAAATTTGAACCCCTAAGCCCTAGTTGCCTAATCGGGATACTGCCGGCAGTACAGCTTATTTTTATTAATTATATTATAATCAGTGCTGAAGGTCTCTATTAAGCTAATTAATTATATAATCTAAGTCCTTAGCTATTATAGAGTAGTTCTTAATATACTAATCTATTTAAAGACTTATTATAGTAGCTACTTAATCTTTAAGCCTAGTAAATATATACTATATATAATTATAGTAGCTACTAAATAATAGAAGATCTATCTTAAGCTTTATAATTAGATTAGTATAGAAGATATTATATATAATCTTATTAATGCTATTATATTACTTAGGGTCTAGTAAGATTAGTTTAGATTATTTTACTAGATTTTCTATAGAAATAGGGGCTGCTTAAGAGACTAGTACTATTTATATAGAAGCTATAAAAGTAGTAATAGTCTAAAGAATAGTAGCTATTTATTAGGCCTTAAGTAAGGTTATTTAATTAAATATCTCTTATAGCTACTAGGCCATCTAGGCTATAGGGTTTATTTATACTTTATTTTATTATAGTAGTTATTCTTTACTAGATCTTCTAGAAGATATTAATATCTCTAATAGTATATTATTATAGTTTATACTATCTATACTATCTATATTATCTAATTTAGCTATCTTAGCTAATTAGTTATCTTATTTAGTTCTATTTATCTAGTTCTATAGGTATAGTTATCTTTTATTAATTCTATTTAGCTATCTAGCTTAGTATACTACTTATTAGTTTATTAGATTTATTTATTTATTTATTTCTTCTTATTAGGTTTATTTATTTATTTTAGTGAGTAATTTCTAATATTATAGGCTAAAAGCCAGAAAATCTATGACCTAGATTTAGATAATAAGAAATTACTAAGGAATCTAACTAGATTATAGCAGATAAATATTATAAGGAATGTATAAATAATAGCTAAGATTATGTAATAGGATAATTAGAATATTAAGTATAATATTGCTGCCTAAGGCAGGCAGTAGCTAGTTTTATGATTTTGGCTAGGGCTAAAGGAAGATTATGAGTGCTTAGTAAGCTCAAGCACTCAGCAGGCCCTGCCTGCTACACTTAAACTCTATCTAGCTACTAAAAATCTAAAATCTATAGGATCTATAAATAAGAAGTCTAAAAAATATAGAAAAAAGATTTAATTAACTATTTATCTATTATATATAAGTAAAATAAAGAAAAAAAATATATAGACTATATATTATTATATCTATCTATCTAACTAGTCTATATATCTATTTAAACTACTAATTTAAAGTAAAAGCCTATAAGCAGATAGAAGCTAGAGTTATAAATACTAAAATATCTAGATTAATACTATCTACTAGAGTAGAGAAGCTAGAAATAATAACTATTAAAGTAAAAAATATAAAGATATTATTTACTAAAGTAGAATAACTAATTACTATCTCTAGAGAAGAGCAGATAAAGATAAACCCTATAAAGAAGAAAGATATTACTAGACTTAAAGTATAGAGAGAGAGGGGGGGTAGTATAATAATCTTAATAACTAAAATATAGATAAGCTTCTAAAGAAGTTTTACTTACTTTTCTACTTTTATAATAATAGAGTAAAAGATAGTAATATACTATATCTTTAGTATAGCTAAAATTTATTAGATATTTATAATTTTAGATACTAGGATTTATATACTAGATTAATAAATTTATAAAGTAGAGATTATATAATTAAGAATCTATAAAGAAATATCTATATAAATTAAAATCTATAAAAGGGAATACTATATAGATTAAAATCTATAAAGAAAAAAATAGTTTAGAATATATATCTAAATATAGATATATTTATCTATAGTATAGAAAATATATATCTTATAAATATAACTATTTACTATCTTCTTCTTATAGTAATAGTAATTAGGGTTAACTAGTTTCTTCTTTAAATAATTAAGATAAGGGAGACTAGAAGCTATTATTAATATATAATTTTATAATATAAAGGGCTTACTAGTTTTACTAATATAAATTTTTATTAATATAGACTTTTATTCTTTTATAAGAAGAAGAGGAAGCATAGTATTAAAATAAATTATTATATTATAATATAAAAGATCTATATATAATAAATACTAAATAGCTTTAATTATAAGATATTAAAACTATATATATAAAAGGATATCTAGCTATAGAAATATTATATATAAGAGATAAAGAAAATACTAAGTTATATAGATATTAGGATTATATATAAAAGAAATATTAATAAAAATATTTAAGCTATAAAATTATATATAAAGAAGGTATTAATAAAGCTATTTAATTAAATAAAGGAATTAATAAAGATAAAATAAAATACTAATTAAATTAGATAAAGAATTATTAAACTATAAATATAAAATCTATAAATCTAAATATCTATTAGCTAGCTTACTAAATAACTATATAATATAGAACTTACTATTAATAATATATAATCTACTTAATAAAGATAGATTTTAAAGTAGTAGAT
>JAKLNT010000224.1:0-11923 GCA_022814375.1 Aspergillus quadricinctus
ATCTCTATATTAGGTAATACTAGCTTTAGTCTTCTTATTCTATTATTTACTAATATTATTATTAGAGTAGGCACTGTAGACTATAATGTTAGTATAATTAAAATAGATATAGTAATTATTATTTATCTTTCTTCTATCTAAGCTATATAAGTAGCTATAATTTCTATCTATTATACTATGTATATATTTATATCTTCTAACTACTAGGCTAATTAAGTAAAGGCCTTATTTTATATATTATTCTACTATACAGCCTATATCTATAGTATACTAGATTCTTCTATTATTATTATTTAAAATTTGCTATTATATACTATTAAATCTATTTATTCTAAATAGTTACTTTATAACCCTATCTATTTTATCTAGTTTATCTAATCTATCTTATCTCTACTAATATACCTATGTAGTATACTAGCTAATTATAATAATAACTTTAGCTAGTTTAGCTACCTCTTATTAATTCTATCTAGCTATCTAATTCATCTCTACTATCTTACTAGTTTACTATTAATTTAATTAGTTTAGCTATTTCTTACTAATTCTATCTAACTAGCTATAATAAGTAATTTCTAATATTACAGGCTAGAAGCCTTAAAATTTATAACCTAAATTTAGATAGTAAGAAATTACTAAGGAGTCTAACTAGATTATAGTAGCTAAATATAATAAAGAGTATATAAATAATAACTAAGATTATATGATTACTACTGCCCTAGCTAGATAGATATTTATTAGTGCCTAAGGTAGGTGGCAGCTGGCTTTATGATTTTAGCCAGGGCCAAAGGAAGATCGCAAGTGCTTAATAAGCTCAAGCACTCAGCAGGCCCTGCCCACTACATATATAGCTAATATTAGACTCTATATTAGACTTACTTCTGCTACCTTCCTTATCCTCTAAAGTAGATATAACTTTAGAGTCTAAGTCTATATACTTAGTAGATTTATACTATACTATCTATTAGCTATAAGCTTATAATCCTAGGCTTTTCACCTAGAGCTAAGGCACTGGCTAATATTAGCTCTAGCTAAAAAGTAGAGGATTAAGATTAGATAGATAATACTTTATCTTACTAGCTATAGCCTTAGTATACTTTTATTATATATAGGCCTTATTTAGTAAACTCTATCTAGTAATCTCTATCTCTAGCTTATATTTCTTTAGTATTATTTAAGCCTTTATCTATTCTAGGTCCTGCTAAGGCAGGCCTAGATTACCTAGACTCTATATACTAAGCTAACTATATATCTGCCTTAGTATTTATTATAGATATTCTTTAGTATAGATTTAGATAAGATTAGTTTATATATTATTATTACTAAAGTTAACTATATTATTTATTACTACTACTAGTAGCTTTAATAGATTATAAAGTAATACTATAAGCTAAGGAAATATTTTAATAATATTATTATACTTAATCTATCTAGAGATAGTATATTTTTAAAAAAGTATTTATATCTTCTACTAGATACTTTATCTAAGTTAATATACTTATCCCATAGCCTAGAAAAGTATATTTATATTTAGTAGAGGCTCTAGTAAAATAATATAGCTATATTAGCTATATAGATTTAGATTATATACTCTATATTAATAAGATATTAGGAATATATTATACTTACTATCTAGTAAAGTAAACTACTCTATAGCCTCTTAATATATATTATTTATTATAGTTATATAAATTATTATATAGTTTATACTAATTAAGTCTAGGAATATTTTAATAATCTATATTACTATAGACTAATAAATAAAAAAAAGGAAATATAGCTATACTCTATCTCTTTCTATAGTAAATAATCCCTTTTAATAGAATATTCTAAGAAGGTATTATAACTTTAATATATTAGCTATAAGATAGTATATCTAGCTAAATTAGATAGAGAGTAATATATACTATACTCCTTTATATATTTATTACTAGAAGTTACTAAATTCCTAGTTACTATACTTAATACTCTTATTAATAGCTATTACTATTATATTACTTTTATTATCTATCTATTAATAGTACTTATCTAATATAATACTAAAAGATAGATAATATAGAAGTTATATAACCTACTAATCTAGATACCTCTAGCTATTACTACTAAAGGCATCTATATTCTATAGCTAAGTACTACTACTACTATACCCTTTTTTTATCTTACTAACTAGCTTCTAGAAATAGGTGTTATACTTATTATAGATATATATTAGATTTTAGAGATTAATTATTATAATTTAAAGTATAAGGATATTATTACTAATTAGACTACTATTAGGATTATTAACTTTAATAAAATTATTTATATTATAATATAGACACAGCATCCTTATAATAATAAAAAGTATTTAGTAGATATCTTTTAGAGTAAGATAATCTAATTAGAAAAGGCTTATAAATACTTTTAGTTATAGGAGTTAGTAGGATAAAGAGTTAGAGAGATTAGTCTAGTTAGCTAGCTATTTATATTAGCTAAACTAGTTTATCTTAATATTATTATCTATATCTTATATAGCACCAGTGTGCTATAGGCTAGATTAGAAGATTATTAAATATCTATATAGATTAAATACTTAATTATATAATAATATTACTATTAGGAATTAATAATAAGCTATCTTAAGATAAGTAATTAACTAATATATCTATATTTAGATAATCTTAGCTATATAGCCTTTATTATAGACTATATAGCTAAATTATTTAGATAAATATATATTAAATCTCTTACCTTATTACCCCTTTTAATTAAAGCTAATATTAATCTACTTAGCTAGATTATTATCTTCTATACTCTATGCCTATATTTCTACTAATTATTTAATAGTTAGATTATTAGTATTATTACTACTATTATCTACTCTATTTATTTAGCTAGTTTCTATATCTACTTTCTTTATTATATATATAGCTTATATTATATAAAAAAAAAGAATAATAATATAGCTAGTCCTAATATCTATAAGATTTAAGACTTATAGTTTAAACTCTAAATTAGTTTTTTTAATAGTTAGTAATTTCCTTAGATAATTTAAGATATATAATAAACTTCCTTAGTATAAGAGAATCCTAAATAAATTATCTAAATATATATAGAGTTCCCCTAGCTAAGTATCTATAAGGGAGCTAAGATATAGAACTAAAGTAGGATAATATATATATATAAAATTATTAGCTATATAAATTAATAAATATTATAGAATTATAATTAGAGTAATTATTTTATCTATACTATATATATTAGTAAATATACTACTACTAATAAAGCTTTTTTCTTACTTTAGTATCTATATAATACTAATAATTTACTATAGCTTTAGTTATATACCTAGTTAATTTATATTATTAAGAATAAAGAGGATTAGTGCTATAGGATCTAATACTAGGGTTTTATATATATTAATATAAATAGATAGTACTATTAATAGTAATATTCTATCTCTAATTTTAATACTAGTAATTTATATAGCCTTAGTATTAGTCTACTTTAACTTATTAGTTAAATCTTTTATTATTATAACTCTAATTAATTTACTAGCTTTACTAGCTACTATAAGATAATTTAGAAATACTTAGATTTAAGAGCCTCTAACCTTACTATTAGCTAATTTATATAAAATTAGATTATTTTTAAAGTTATTTATATTTATTATATAGTGGTAGAGGTAGTCCTACTTAGATATTATTATAATAAGGTATCTACTAGTTATTTTTATATTAATTAGATCTATTTAAAAAACCCTCTTTAGGCTCTTCTAGATAATATTATAATAAAGTAGAATAGAGTTTCTTAACTAGTTAATATATACTTTTATTACTATATAGAAATTTACTTAAATATAGTCTACTCTAAATAAGGTATTAACTATAATAGAAACTAATATTATTACTATATTAAAGTTAGTTATTAATATCTTATTTAGGCCAGAGCCTAGAACTATATTAGGATTATTAGAGATATAGAAGACTAGTAAAATAATAATATTCTTATATAATTTATTTTTTATCTTTTTTCCTTTTTATATCTATTTCTAAAAAAATAATAGCAATTTCTAACTATATAAGATATTATATAAATTTAGATAGATTAGCTTAATAGTAATATCTATATAATAGAATAATAATAACTTTATCTTTATTAATTAAATAATATACTAGAGGATTATTAGTTCTAGGAGTAACTTAGACTAGACTTTAAGAATACTAATTTTTAGAGTAGTAGTAGCTATAAGAATAGAGAAAATATTAATATTCTATAATTAATAGATAATCTTATTATATATAGGCTATTTACTAAAACCCTTTTTATAGCTATAATTATTTATATAGTAGATAATATACTTATTAATAATATTCTTTATATTCTTATTCTTATTAATAAGGTTCTAGATAGCTATAGAGTTAGGGAGTCTAAAATATCTAATAAAAATAAAGATATTTAACTTAAGATTCTATATAAAGATTTTATTATAGTTAATATTATTAATACTATAAGGGGTAATAGTAATAGTAGTAGAACTAGATATTATAATATTTATGTAAAATAAGTTAGCTATTATAGTTATATTAATATTTATCTAATTCTTTTTAGTACTAATCTAAATTAGAATTATATATATAGTTTATTAAATAATAATTTCTATCCTAACTAAAAGTTTAGTCTATTATAAAAAGCTATATTATAAAGATTAGTCTAGTTAATTTTAGCCTTAGCTAATCTAGCTCTAAGCCTTAGGTATTATACTCTATATATTAGCTCTAGCTAAAATTAGCTAGAGGTAATTATATTATTAATTTTAGTTAAAGCTAAACTAGTCTTAGATATTATACTCTATATATAAGCTCTAGCTAAAATTAGCTAGAGATAACTAGATTATTAATTTTAGCTAGGGCTAAACTAGCCTTAGATACTATATATAGATCTATATATAAGCTCTAACTAAAATTAGCTAAAGATAATTAGATTATTAATTTTAGCTAGGGCTAAAATTAATTTTAGATATTATACTCTATATATTAGCTCTAGCTAAAATTAGTTAATAAGATAATTTTAATCTAATAAATAGAACTTAGGCTAGTAACAGTGTCATGCGCAGAGTCTATGGTTCCTATACTAATTATAGCTACCCATAACATCCTATGACTGCACTTCTGGGAGTTTATATTTAGAGTCTATATCTACTTCTAGAGTCTATATTTAGAGTCTATATCTACTTTTAGAGTCTATGTTTAGAGTCTATATTTAAAGTTTATATCTATTTCTAGAGTCTATATTTAGAGTCTATATTTAGAGTCTATATTAACTAGATACTCTTTTAAATTAATTATTAGTATTATTACCTACTAGAATAACTATTAATAAGTATATAGTGAAGTTAACTCTCTAAATTAAAAAAAATAGAATAGAGAATCTATTTCTAAAATAGTCCTTCTACCCCTACTCTATTATCTTATAGTTAAATCTCTTATATACTTAGTATTTATTCTATTAAGTTTAATATTAATAATTTCTAGTTATAGTAGATAAAGATTAAGATAATTATTAGTATTTCTACTACTCTTCTAGAGGAAGAAGACTATATCTTCTCTAAAGGCCTAGAGCTATAAGTAATCCTTAATAAGGTATATAGTATAGGGGAAGGTCTTTTTTATATCTTAATCTAGTAATACTCTACTAGTAGGATATATATATAGAAATATATTTCTAATAAATAATATTATAATTCTTCTTCCTCTATCCTTAAATAGAGGATATATAAGTTAACTATTTAAGGGCTACTAGTAATTATTTCTTATAATAAATAAGCCTCTATCTATAAAATATAAGATTAAACCTTCTAAAATAAATAATAAACTAGGGCATCTATCCTTTATTCTAAAAACTATTATTTATCTATCTATTATTCTATACTGTACTGATAAGTGTTCTTTAAATTAATTATATATCTTCTTCTAAGTAAAGAGTTTCTATATTATAGGATTAGAGTCCTTAAAATTATACTATAACTATTTTTAAGTAGTGTCCTCCTTATAAAGAGTAAGATTAGTACCTATAATACTACTATATAGTTAATAAAGATAAAAATATGGTAGAGGAAGCTATATAAAGGGCTATAACTAGTTTAATAGGTATAGAAGATATAGTATAGTAGAGAAAGCTATATAAAAGACTGCAACTAGTTTAATAGATATAGAAGAAGATAATATACTAAAGAAAAAGCTATATAAAGGGTATATATAGTCTATAGAGAAGACCAGCAGTGATAAGACTATAAGATATAAAATATAGATAATATTAGCCCTTTTAGCCCTAGCTAAAAGTAGTGGCTGCATACTAGATTAGAACTTATACTAAATAACCTTATACTAGTACTTAGGCTGGTTAGTTATAGCTATAGTCTCTAAAGCACTATTAGTAATAGTAAGAAATAGTAGTATAGAGGGGGAGTAAGAGAGAAGACTTACCCTTTAGCTACTAATATTTATAAGTATTCTAGGTGGTAGACTAGCTAGAGGAATAGCTTCTAGTAATAGCTATTAATAATTATAGAGTCTCTACAGTGGCTAACTACTCTCTTAAAGTCTTGGTAGGTTAAGGGGGGGTTATCTAAGGTAGTACTAGTAGTAGAGATAGTATTTAGAAGATAAAAGATAATCTATATAAATAACTAGATATTAAAGACTATAGAGCAGTGGTTAGTACTAGGCTAAGAGTTATTATACTACTAGAGAGGAAGAGATTATCTATATTACCCCTATTACTAAAGCTATACTGCTAGCTCTATAGTAGTATGGTTAGAGCAGCTCTCTAGATAACATCTACTAAATATTAAAGCTGCTATATATAGGCCTAGAACTATTATTAGCTAGAATCTATATAGAGGGGGAATAGATAAGAGGGTTATATACTAGATCTAACTAGGATAGCTTCTATATCTCTATATTCTAAGTATTAATCTATACCTATACTAAGTAGGCCTAGGCTGCATGGTATTACTCTAGTATTAGGTTTTTCTATAGAGTATCAGTACTACTAGTGTCACTGTTATAGCTATCTTAATTATCTAAGCTATTTCTAGAACTATAATACTTATTATTACTAGGATAGTTAGTGCCTAGCCTATATCTTATATAATTAGGGCTATAGCAACCACTATTACTAAGGTTATTTATATAGTTACTATTACTGTTATTATTATAGTTATTATAACCTCTGCTATTATAGCTAGGGCTATCTCTATTATTATTAGTATCTAGATAGCTAGTGTTAGACTCTATATTAGACTTACTTCTACTATCTTCCTTATCCTCTAAGATGGATATAACCTTAGAGTCTAAGTCTATATACTTAGTAGATTTATACTATGCCATCTATTAGCTATAAGCTTATAATCCTAGACTTTTTACTTAGAGCTAAGGCACTGGCTAATATCAGCTCTAGCTAAAAAGTAGAGGATTAAGATTAGATAAGTAGTACTTTATCTTACTAGCTGTAGCTTTAGTATGCTTTTATTATATATAAGCCTTACTTAGTAAACCCTGCCTAGTAACCTTCTCTATCTCTAGCTTATATTTCTTTAGTATTATTTAGGTCTTTATTTATTCTAGGTCCTGCTGGGGCAGGCCTAGATTATCTAGACTCTATATACTAAGCTAACTATATACCTATCTTAGCATCTATTATAGATATTCTTTAGTATAGATTTAGATAAGATTAGCCTATATATTATTATTACTAGAGTTAACTGCATTACCTATTGCTATTATTAGTAGTTTTAGTAGATTATAAAGTAATACTATAAGCTAAGGAAGCACTTTAATAATATTATTATACTTAACCTATCTAGAGATAGTATATTTTTAAAAAAATATCTATACCTTCTACTAGATACTTTATCTAAGCTAGTGTATTTACCCCATAGTCTAAAAAAGTATATTTATATTTAGTAGGGGCTCTAGTAAAATGATATAGCTATATTAGTTATATAGATTTAGATTATATACTCTATACTAATAAGATATTAAAAGTATACTATACTTACTATCTAGTGAAATAAACTACTCTATAATCTCTTAACATGCACTGTCTATTATAGTTATATAAATTATTATATAGTTTATACTAATTAAGTCTAGGAATATTTTAATAACCTATATCACTATAGGCCAGTGAATAAAAAGAAGGAAATATAGCTATGCTCTATCTTCTTCTATAGTAAATAGTCTCTTCTAATAAAATATTCTGAGGAGGTACTATAACTTTAATATATTAGCTATAAGATAGTATACCTAGCTAAATTAGGTAGAGGGTAATATATGCTATACTCCCTTATATATCTACTATCAGAAGTTACTAAATCTCTAGTTACTATACTTAATACTCTTACTAATAGCTATTACTATTATATCACTTTTATTATCTGCCTATTAGTAGTACTCATCTAATATAATACTAAAAGATAGGTGGTATAGAAATTATATAACCTACTAGTCTAGATACCTCTGGCTATTACTACTAGGGGCATCTATATTCTATAGCTAAGCATTACCACTACTATACCCTTTTTTCATCTTACTAACTAGCTTCTGAAAATAGATGTTATGCTTGTTATAGATGTATATTAGGTTTTAGAGGTTAATTATTATAATTTAAAGTATAGGGATGTTATTGCTAATTAGACTATTACTAAGATTATTAACTTTAATAAGATTATCTATATTATAACACAGGCACAGCATCCTTATAATAATAAGAAGTATCTAGTAGGTGTTTTTTAGAGTGAGGTAATCTAACTAGAAAAGGCTTATAAATGCTTTTAGTTGCAGGAGTTAGTAGGGTAAGGGATTAGGGAGGTTAGCCTAGTTAGCTAGCTACTTATACTAACTAAACTAGTCTATCTTAGTGTTATTATCTATATCTTATATAGTGCTAGTATACTATAGGCCAGACTAGAAGATTGCTAGATATCTATATAGATTAAATACTTAATTATATAATAGTGTCACTATTAGGAACTAATAATGAGCTGCCTTAAGATAAGTAACTGACTAGTGTATTTATATCTAGATAGTCTTAGCTATATAGTCTTTATTACAGACTATATAGCTAAACCATCTAGATAGATATATATTAAATCTTTTACTCTATCACCCCTTTTAGCTAGAGCTAATATTAATCTACTTAGCTAGGTTATTATCCTCCATGCTCTACACCTATATTTCTACTAACTATTTAATAACTAGATTATTAGTATTATTACTGCTATCACCCACCCTATTTATCTAGCTAGCTTCTATATCCACTTCCTTTATTATGCGCATAGCCTATATTATATAAGAAAAAAGAATAATAGTATAGCTAGTCCTAATATCTATAGAGTCTAAGGCTTATAATTTAGACTCTAAATTAGTCTTTTTAATAATTAGTAATTTCTTTAGATAATTTAAGGTATGCAATAAACTCCCCTAGTATAAGAAAATTCTAAATAAATTATCTAGATATATATAGAGTTCCCCTAGCTAAGTATCTATAAGGGAGCTAGGACATAGAACTAAAGTAGAATAATATATATATATAGAATTATTAGCTATACAAACTAATAAGTACTATAGAGTTATAATTAGGGTGGTTATTTTATCTATACTATATATATTAGTAAGTATACTACTACTAATAGGGCTCTTTTCTTACTCTAGTATTTATATAGCACTAGTAATTTACTATAGCTTTAGTTATATACCTAGCTAATTTATATTACTGGGGACAAAGAGGATTAGTACTATAGGATCTAATGCCAGGGTTTTATATATATTAGTATAAGTAGGTAGCACTGCTAATAGTAATATTCTATCTCTAATCTTAATACTAGTAGTCTATATAGCCTTAGCACTAGTCTACTCTAGCTTATTAGCTAAATCTTCTATTACTATAACTCTAACTAACTTACTAGCTTTACTAGTTACTATAAGATAGTTTAGAAATACTTAGGTCTTAGAGTCTCTAACCTTACTATTAGCTGATTTATATAAAATTAGATTATTTTTAAAGTTATCTATACTTATTATATAGCAGTAGAGGTAGTTCTATTTAGATATTATTATAGTAGGGCGCCTGCTAGTTATTTTTATACTAGTTAGATCTATTTAAAAAACCCTCTCCAGGCTCTCCTAGATAGTGTTATAGTAGAATAGGATAGAGTTTCTTAACTAGTTAGTATATACTTTTATTTCTATATAAGAATTTATCTAAGCATAGTCTGCTCTAAATAGGGTATTAGCTATAATAGAAACTAATACTATTACTATACTAGAGTTAGTTACTAATACCTTATTTAGGCTGGAGCCTAGAACTATATTAGGATTATTAGGGATATAGAAGACTAGTAGAATAGTAATATTCTTATATAATTTATCTTTTACCTTCTTTCCTCCTTATATCTATTTTTAAAAAAATAATAGTAATTTCTAACTATATAAGATATTATATAGGTTTAGATAGATTAGCTTAGTAGTAATATCTATATAGTAGAATAATAATAGCTTTACCCTTATTAGTTAAATAATATACTAGAGGACCATCAGCTCCAGGAGTAACTTAGACTAGACTTTAAGAATACTAACCCTTAGGGTAGTAGTGGCTATAAGAGTAGGAAAAATATTAATATCCTATAACTAATAGACAACCTTATTATATATAGGCTACTTACTAAAACCCTCCTTATAGCTGTAATTATTTATATAGTAGATAATATATCTATTAATAATATCCTTTATATCCTTATTCTTATTAATAAGGTTCTAGACAGCCATGGAGTTAGGGAGTCTAAAATATCTAATAAGAATAAAGATATTTAACTTAAGGTTCTGTATAAAGGTCTTATTATAGTTGATATTATTAATATTATAAGAGGTAGTAGTAATAGTAGTAGAACTAGATACTATAGTACCTATATAAAATAAGTTAGCTATTATAATTATATTAATACTTATCTAGTTCTTTTTAGTACTAGCCTAAATTAGAACTATATATATAACCTATTAGGCAATAATTTCTATCCTAGCTAAAAGCTTAGCCTACTATAAAAAGCTATGCTATAAAGATTAGTCTAGCTAATTTTAGCCCTAGCTAATCTAGCCCTAGGCCTCAGGCATTACACTCTATATATTAGCTCTAGCTGAAATTAGCTAGAGGCAACCATATTATTAATTTTAGCTAGGGCTAAACTAGCCTTAGGCACTAAACTCTATATATAGGCTCTAGCTAAAATTAGCTGGAGGTAACTAGATTATTAATTTTAGCTAGGGCTAAACTAGCCTTAGGCACTATATATAGATCTATATATAGGCTCTAGCTAAAATTAGCTAGAGGTAATTAGATTATTAATTTTAGCTAGAGCTAAAACTAGCCTCAGGCACCATACTCTATATATTAGCTTTAACTAAAATTAGCTAATAGAGTAATTTTAATGTAATAAATAGGATTTAGACTTTAGGTGATTACTTACTAAAAGAAATAAATATTAGTAATTATAGTTAAAAGTAAAAGGGGAATTTATAGTAATTAGATATAGATAATTTATAATTAGAGTATATAGTTTAGATTTAAATAGTTCTAAAGCTAATAAATAATAGTACCTTCTCTAACTTCTAAATAAAGTAAGATTAAAGACAGAGAATAATCTTTTAAAGTCCTTAATTTAGAATTATTAATTATAGTGGGAGCTAAAAGCTAGGTTATTAAAGCTAGTAAATAAAGAAGGTAGCTTAGACTAGATTATAAATAAAAAAAGATAAATAAAGCTAAGTAGTATAAGGGATAAAAGATTCTTAGTAGAAATTTACTAAGTAATTACTAATAATTTAGATTAGTAAATAAAATAAGGTTTTAGTAATATTAAAGAGAACTAAGAGATAGCTTACTAAAAGAA
>JAKLNT010000225.1:0-11735 GCA_022814375.1 Aspergillus quadricinctus
AATATATAGTATATAAAGTTTATAGTGCTTAAAGCTATTAGATTATATATATATTAGTTAGATACTCCTCTAGGGGTATATAATATCTTCTATATTAGCTTATTATAGCTTATATCTAATAATCTATTCTTAAATTAGTTAAATAATAATTACTAATTATCTTTAAAGCTAGTTAATAGTGAAGCTGAGTATATAGTTAAGGAGATCTTATAGAAGTATAAAAAATATATTAGATAAGACTACTATATAGAGTATTTAGTTAAATAAATAAAGTATAAATATCCTATATAAAAGCCTACTACTAACCTTATTAATATAGTAGTGCTTAATGCTTAGGAGAGCTGCTAATATTAATTTAAAGAGGGGGGTAGTATAGTAGATAAGGCCTATTAAAAATATTTAAGCTTATTAAGCACTTATAATCTGCCTTAAGTACTAATATCTATTATAAATAGAAGCTATTATATAATCTTAGCTATTATTTATATACTCTTTTTTATATTTAGCTGCTATAGCTATAGTTAGATTTTTTTTTAGTAATTTCTTACTATCTAAATCTAGGTTATAGATTTTAAGGCTTCTAGCTTATAATAGATAGCTAAAGAATAAAATTAGCCCCTTTATATAAACTACTATTATATAGTTAGTTTAGTCTATATCTACTTAATCATCCAGTAGGCTCTATTAACTAGCTACTATATCTATATATCCTATATAAAATTCTAGCTAGGCTAACTCTTACTAGGGTTATTATATAATGCTATTTATAGAATAGGTAGCATCTAGTTATATTCTTATATATATAACTAGCCTAATATCTCCTATACTATAGTGACTAATCTATAGATAAATCCCTAAAAATCCTCTATTATAAATATAATCTGCTAGTATAATAACTGATCCTTATCTATCTATATTATATACCTAGGGCTGGTACTATTATAATACACTTTTAATCTATATATATACTAGTTAAGTAATATTTCTATAGATCTATATATCTTATAAATTATAAACTAGTATATTATCTATATTATCTATTCCTAAAATAATTAATAATCTGACTAGTGTATATCCACAGTTAGTAATAGATTATCACTATAGATGGATGATATTAGGGGTGATGATTAGGGTTTAATAGTATTATTACTATTATACCCCTTATTAATATCCCCTAGTATATTATCTATACTAGCTAATATCTATTCCATGCTCTAGTCCTTCTTCTTCTATATCTAGATAATCTATTATAGATAGGGATTTATCTATAATACCTTCTGCACTACTATAAACTATATAATCTTAATAATCTAGAATAATATTAGAGAATAACTCTCTAGGTCCTACTAACTAGTTTTCCTCTAATCTAATATAGCTATAGTGTATATTAGTATACTCTTATATTTATAGCTATAATAGTGTTAGTTTAATAACTTAATATAAAACTCTAAGTATATCTTTTTAAGATTAGTTATAGCCTATATCTCTATCTATAGATTATCTATCTTAGGATCCATAGGATTGGGGCTGCTATAGAGGGGCTAGCTTACTAGCTACTATAACTACTACTATTTCTTATACTATTAGATAGTTATCCTATATTTTAGGCTAGTCTAGTTATATAGGGCCTATATATAGGTAATAAATACTAATATCTACTACTATAGATAGATATACTTTTAGATTACTGCCTTATCTATATATACTAATAATAGCTAGTATAGGGTCTGCCCCTTTTCTAACTAGACTATTTTTATCTAGATAACCTAGCTATATTACTAAACTATCTACTAGCTCTTATAGATAATCTACTCTATAGTAGCCTAGGTTATCTATATATACTACTTAGTAGCATCTATAAATTTATCCTTAGATATCTAGATATAGTCTAGTAAGTCTTTCTTACTAATATTCTATAGATAATCTGCCTACCTAGTTATCTATAGTTATAAATTAGTATTAATAAGCTTACTAGCCTAGATAGTCTGCTATACTTTAATCTATATCTATATCTACTTCTATATCTAGATTACTGTATTAACTATGGCCTAGATAGTAAAGTTAGATACTAGTTAGGATTACTCCTCTAGCTACTAGTTAAGATATAGCATCTAGATATAATATAACCCTTTCTAGAATAGGAAAAACCACTAATAGATTATTATCTAATATCCTTACTAGATTATAGTCTAGGCTTACTCTTACTTATAATAAGTTAGATAATCCCTTTTATATACTATCTTCTATCTATAATACTTATACTAATAGTATTTTATCTTATTAATTAATTATATAATAAACTAGTAGTTAGCTAGATCCTACTAATATAATAATCTATTAGGGTATTCTTCTAGATAGGGAATTAACTAGATAATCTAACTAGACTATTAAATAGCTTAGAGGTTATGCTCTATACTCTTCTAGCTCTAAATAATCTAATAAATCTATTTTATAGTAGCCTATAATAATTAATATACTTTCCTTTATAAATAGGTTTCTATCTCTGCTAGTCATACCCTATAGTAGTAGATCTAGTAGATAATAATTAGTAGCTAGTTAAGCTAGATAAATAACTACTATTCTATTCTTAATAAATAAATCTAATAAATATAATACTATTTAATTAAATAGGTGAATAATAATAGGATTTAATCTCTAAATATTTTATCTATAAATATTGCTTTTTCCATCTATAGAAACTCTAACTATATTAAAATTCTATATATTTTATACATCATCACCATATCTATAAATTATTAAATTCTATATTAAAATTTAGCTAAATAATATAGAATTAGTAAACTAGTAAGCTATCTAAATTTAAAATATATATAACTCTATCTAGTGCTATAACCCTATCTCTAGTTTAAAAGTTAGACCCTTCTCTACTAAGCCTACTACTATCCTACTCTAGATTAAACCTTAACTTAGACTTTAGTAGGGTTGCCGCCCCCTATAGGATAGGGTATAATATATCTAGCACTAGATATAGATTATCTATATCTATATAACCTAGCTCTATAACTTATAATATAAATATAAATTATGCCTATAATTATATCCCTATATATAGTATATATAATATTAGTCCTACTACTATATATATTATGCCTGTGCTATCTTCTTATCTAAACTTTACTAGATTTAATAATACTACTACTAGATATCTATAGCTATCTAATAATAGCTTTAGGCCTATTAGGCCTATTATATAGCTATAGAAATAACTTAGCTACTAACTAATTTAATAAATAAAAATAGATTAATAATTACCTTCTATATATTCTATAGTGTGTCTCTTATAGCCCTTAATATCTTATACTATATAGATATAGGAATAGCAGCTTAGCTAATAAATAATTTAGTAAATAAAAATAAATTAATAATTACCTTCTATAGTACCTTATATAATCTCTCTATTAACCTCTTACCCACTACCTTACTAAATACCTCTCTTAATAATATATTATCTACTATACTATCTACTATACCTATTCTTATCCTAGACAGTGATAATCTATTATAATTTAGTATTAGATTATCTACTACCTCTTATACTTCCTAATTAGGGTCATACCTATTATATACCTACTTAGCCCTTGTCACGGGCTAGAAGCCTTGAAATCTATAACCTAGATTTGGATGGTAAGAAATCACTAAGGAGTCTAACTAGATCGCAGCGGTTAAATATAATAAGAAGTATGCAAATATTAGCTGAGGTTATATAACTGCTAGTATCCACCCTAGACAGAAGAACATTACTGCCTAAGGCAGATCACAAGTGCTTAGTAAGCTCAAGCACTCAGTAGGCCCTGCCTACTACACTACCCCCCCCCCTCACCTTAATGCCAGCAGCCCTCCCACTCATCAAGCACTGTAGTATCAGCTAGATTAGCCACTGGTTCCTACATAGGCTATTTATAACCCACCCATTTAACTAAGTATTCTGTGTGGCAGCCTTGTCTAATGCATTTCTTACACTTATCTATAATCTCTTTAATAATATACTCAGCTTTGCTATTAACTAATACCAGTGGCAGCTGATAATCATTATTCATCTAACTTAAGAATAGGTTATTAGAAGCAGGGCAAAGCAGGCTAATATAGAATATATTATATATATCTAATAGCATATCTAACTAGTAGATATATAATCTAATAGCTTTAAGCACTGTAAACTTTATATACTATATATTAAGCTTCTAGCTTAAGTAATCTATCCAGACATTCTATAAATCTAGCTATACTTTTAAGTTAATGGCATATTGCAGGCTCACTAAGTAAATATAATTTAAATACTCCTCTTACTATTATTAAGCTGCTGCTAGTTCTAACTAGGCTATCTCTATAGCTTCTCTTATCTTTATAATAACAGCATTAGCCTTCTCTCTTATAGAGTAGGCTATAGCAGTAGTAGTAGCCTCCTAATCTAGCTCCTTAACCTCTAGCAGTTTAACATTATACCTATAGTCTAAAAAGAATAGGCTAACTCCTATGCTCACAGTATCTCAGCTATTAATTATAAGCTATGCTATTAATAGTAGTAACTTCTAATTAGACTATATATAATTATAGAAGTTCTATAGATAGGCTTCTAATGTAGTATTTATACATTCAATCTATCTGTTAGTCTGGGGATAAAAGGCCATTAAGAGCCATTACTAAATATATAGTCACTTATAAAAGTACTCCTAGAACTTGCTAATAAACTGCAGGCTGTGATCTAATATAATTACACTAGGGATACTATGATATCTAATAAACTAATCTATTAGAAGTTGCACCACTGTCTTAGAGTCTATTCTCTTATATAGTACTAAGATCATGCCCTTCCTAAGCCTATCACTAATTACTATAATGTCCTTATAACTGTTAGAGGTAGGCAGCTTCATAATAAAGTTAATAGTAATCTTATACTACTTATACTCTAGAATTAGTAGTGGTTTTAGAAGTCCCTAACACCACTCACACTATATGTAGTTAGCGCTGTACTTATTATAGTTTTATATAAATTATTAGATATCTATAGACAGTTCTAGCTAGTAGAAATTTTAGGCAATTATTATATATAGTATATTCTTTCTAGGGTGGCCAGTTAACACAGAGTCATAGGTTTCTTGTAAGATTTTTATTTATAGTAGTTTGGAATCAGAGACCTATTTATACCCTTAGTACAACAGGTAGCTATCTAGTAATAGTAAATATTTAGTAATTAATACTTATATATATAACTCACTGGGGAAGTGGGCTACTTCCTCCCTTAGGGCCTTTTATATCTTCTTTAAGGGGATATCATTATACTCTACTACCTTCTATTACTCTTCTAATAGTAGTAGTATCCCTCCTGCAGGCATTATATATAATATTATAGGATTAGATTAATTGCAATATTAATTACTACATTCCTCTGGGGAGCCTTCGCCTAGTTTAGCTACTAATATATATGCGTGAAATACTTATATATATATTTAGCTAGTAATAGTCTTTAGGAGTACTAAGTAGTAATTATAAGCCTTAAGTCAGTCATCTTCTGCATTCTTTAGTATATCTTACTCTCTATAAGATAGGGCATTAGGATGCATATCTAGCTTCCTAGATTAGTAGTGCATCTTATAGTTAAATCTACTTAGTATATGTAATTAATATATCTATTATTTATTAAGCCTGCAGACTGTTTTAAAGTATTTAAGATTATAATAGTCTATAATAAGCTTAAATTACAGTAAGCTAATTAATTCTAATTCTTATTTCTTAAGTATATTAATGATGGCTAGTAGCTCCTTATTATAGATCTTATAATTACATTCCACTAATATATTCTTTCTTAAGATGTAGGCGACTGGCCTCAGTATACTATTATTATTATACTAGAATATAGTAGCTCCTGTTGCCTAGTTTAAAGTATCTATCTCTACTACTATCTTCCTATTAGGGTTAAACTGCATGAGAATTAGGGCTGTAGTAAATATCTTCTTTAACTTCTTAAAGGCTGCTTCCTGCTTATCTCCCTATATAAAGGGGGCTCCCTTATATATTAGTGCCATCAGTAGTTATACTATATTTAAAAAGTTCTATATAAATTACTGGTAGAAGTTCATAAAACTAAGAAATAACTATACACTATATATGGAGGTAGGGGCCTGCCATTCTAGTATAGCTTTCATCTTATTAGGGTCCATCCACATGCCCTTCCTAGCTTCTATAATGAATTCTAGATATTTTATACTCTTTACTTTAAACTCATACTTATTAATATCTAGCTGCAACCCTACATTCCTTAGATATTCCAGTACCTAGTAGACATACTATTAGTATTACATTAATAATCTATTAGTAAAAATCAGCATGTTGTTGATATACATAGAGGTAAATTTATCTAGGAAGTCCTAAAGGGTCCAGTTAATATAGCACTAGAAGGTACTTAGTGTATTAGCCATTCTAAAAGGGGTAACTAGCCACTTAAATAGGCTAAACCATATGTAGAAAGCTGTCAGCTATTTATCTCCTAGAGTAATATAAATCTTATGGAAGGCAGTGATTATATCTAGCTTAGTAAACTACTTTACTTTTAAGATGTATTCTAGGGTCTTATTAATTAGGGGTAGTGGGTAACAGTCCTTCTTTATAATTATATTTAGTGTATGATAGTTAATGCAAAACTATAGTCTACCTTCTAGCTTATAGATAAATAGTACTAATACTACAGCAGCTAAGCTACTAATATAAATAAAGCCTTTCTCTAGTAGTTCTATCAGCATCTTATATAGTACTAGAAGCTCCCCTTATAATATGCTATATAACAGTCCCCAGAGGGGCTTTATTATCTTCCCCTTCTTATCTTTAACTAGCTTAATTTAGTGATCTATATCTAGATAATGCAGTGGTAGTTCATCAGCTTTCTTATAATTAAATACTTCTAGAAACTTATAGTAGTGCGCTAATAGCTTTATCACTAGATCAGTATACTTCTTAATCTATAGGGCCTTCTTAATATCCTTGATATTAGTAGTAAAGATCTATATAGTCTTATCTTTCCTTTGCTATTAATTGCAGACTATAAATCCTTATATACTAATCTACTTTACTACTAACTTTAGCTTATTCTCAATACTCTCTACAGTGAGGCCACCTATAAACTATAATTATAGCCCTATTATATCCACCATTACTTTCTAATCTATTATCTATAGGATTCCCAAGATTAAATTAGTCCCATCACCCAGCTTTAGCATTATATATATATAGACTATGCGCTGATAGTTCCCTCTAATATCTAGTGAGAAGTAGGTAATTATTAAGATGATGCTTCCCATCGCACTGGTATAGTTTTTAAGCTAAATTAGCTTAATCTTAATCTACTCTAGTTATAGCTTCTGTGTGAAGTATTTAGCCATAACCATATAAGATATATATCCAGTATTAGGTAGAATTCTACAATTGCATTCCTTATTAATGATTCTAGATATAATAAATTCTAGAGCATTAAATCTAATAGCCTGTTAAAACCTTCTATAATTAGTAAGTACATCTTCTTCTTTAGGACATGGTCAACGCTAGCTTTTTAGTTGCATTAACTATTTAACAGGCCCCTATAAGAGTCTTTTTATAGGAGTAACTAGTTTTCTAACTTACTATCTCTCTCTATAGCTATCTCTTCTATATTACTATTATCTAGCTCAGGTCCTACTGCTTAGGAAGTCTATAGCTATCTTATAGTAGAGTAATTTAGTAGAGGGACAGCACTAAGATATAGACACACCTTAATCATATATCTAGTAGCTCTGTAGCATAAGCATCTATCCTTATTATAGTAATAGGTTTATTCAACTTCATCAACCCACTTCACACAATGGCATTAGTGGGCTAAGGTTATGGCTGTTAGTTCCTAATCTATAGAGTTGGCTGCATTAGATGTTGCTAATGTCAAGGGTGCTATAAAAGGTATATAGCTAGCACAGCTACAGCTCATAGTAGCCACACCCCTTCTATACTAATTAGATTAGCTTGCTCCCCTTATATACAGGGCTTCTACTCTACTAGCTACTTACTGTATCTAGTAACAGTATTCTATAAAGATCTCTTCCTTCTTAATGCTAGTCAGTGCTCCTTTAACCTTATAGCTTAGGGTGCTGTCTAAATAGTTCTTCTTTACCTTATTAGACTAGAAGTAGCCTCTAGCTTCTATTAGTAGTTAATTTAGGTCTGCAAGTAGCTTATTAAACAGATAGTTCTCTTGATGTAGTGCTTATAGCTCTTATAAAGCCTTCTCAGCCCAGCCCTAATCTTAGAATATAAGGTCAAGCTAATTATATATACTATTTAATATTGCTTATATTATATTTAGATTATTTCTATACTAATCTATCTAGGGAGTAAGGGCTGCAGCAGCACTGCCCTTAAGCCTGCTAAAGATATACTATATACACCCATAGTAAGAACTAATTATAGCTTAGTTAAGTATTAGCTTCACCTGCAGCTTGGAGCAAAAGATCTAGTATATAGCCTTATTAATATTATTATACATCTCCATATTAGGCAATACTGGCTTTGGTCTTCTCATTCTATTATCTATTAGCATTATTATTAGAGTAGGCACTGCAGGCTGTGATGTTAGCATAGCTAGGATAGGTATAGTAGCTATTACTTATCTCTCTTCTATCTAAGCTATATAAATAGCTATAATTTCCATCTGCTGTGCTATGCATATATTCATATCTTCTAACTACTGGGCTAACTAAGTAAAGACCTTATTCTATGTGTTATTCTGCTGTGCAGCCTATATCTATAGCACACTAGGTTCTCCTATTATTATTATTTAAAATTTACTATTATATGCCATTAAATCTATCTAATCCAGTTAGCTGCTTTGCAACCCTATCTGTCCCATCTAGCTCATCTAATTCATCTTATCTCTATTAATATACCTATGTAGTATGCTGGCTGACTATGACAATGGCTTTAGCTGGTTTGTTTATCTCTGCTGCTTCAATAATATCTTATTATATTAGCTCTATCTCACTAACTAGCTTTGAGGAGTGATTTCTAATGTCACGGGCTAGAAGCCTTGAAATCTATAACCTAGATTTAGACAGTAAGAAATCACTAAGGAGTCTAACTAGATTGCAGCAGTCAAATATAATAAGGAGTGTATGAATATTAGCCAAGGTCACATGACTGCTAGTGTCCACCCTAGACAGAAGAACATTGCTGCCTAAGGCAGATCGCGAGTGCTTAGTAAGCTCGAGCACTCAGCGGGCCCTGCCCGCTACAGCCCTATCCTAATTCTAGTAATACTAATACTAATATCTATCTATCACCTTATCTAAATACTAATCTAATACTATCTAGTAATACCTAACCCCTTCTACTATTCTTATATACTCTATAACTTACTTCTAATCCTCTGCAGATACCCTCTCTATCTATAGTACTAGTATATCCTATTTAACTAGTTAAATAATAATTACCTTACTTTACTAGCTATCCCATCCTACTTAATCACTTTCTTATATATAATCTAACAATGTCTATAGTATGCTAATATAGATAATACTATAGATATTAGGAATATTAACTCTTATTTCTAATATATTTATAGTAGTAATCACTGGACTATCTCTTCTAAATTAGGCTAATATACTAGCCTTATCTAATTAATTACTATAATATATCTTATATCTAAATATCTATACTATAGTAGTTACCTATCTAATAATATTTATATATATAATTACCTTATTATCTACTACTTATTAGATATAGTCCTAGATAAATACTACTATAGCTTTACTTTTAATCTACTAGTATAGATCATAGCTAACCCTAGTTAATATAGGGCACTATATCTAGTATATTATATTTAGATAACTAGTCTAGGCCTAATAAATGGTTATAGTAGTCTAGTTATACTTTATCTACTAGTATAACTCTTTCTCTATGGTTAGAGGTAATATAGTAGTTAATTATACTATTTAGATATATACCTATACTAATTTCCCTAACTAGGCTATCTAGGGCTAGAAATTATATTAAGAATTTAATATTATATAGTATTTATTAATTATAATATAGTCTAACTGCTGCATCTACTATAGCTAGTTTAAAAATATCTAGAAATTAGGGCTTACTGTAGATTTAGATATTATTAATATAATTAATATAGTATCTAGGGGCTGCTAGCTCTCTTATATAATATATGAAATTCCTAGCTACTAGCACTACTATACTATATCAGCCTATAATATTACTAATAACACTATTATTATAGTTATATTACTAAATATAGTAAATATAGATACTATAAATAATATACTCTTACTACTATCTATAGATATTACTACTACTACAAAGCTCTCCCCTTACTAAATAGCCTAGATAGCTAGGTTCTGCACCCCCTAGAACTATATTATAGGCTGCTTAGTCATGCACTATATAGCTACCTATATATCTATAGTAGCTAACTAATAGTACTACTTTATATAATTTATCTTAGCCTTATCCTCCTATAGTAACTATTTCTATTTATCTAATATTAATAGGGTCCCTAAGGTGCTAAACCCTAAAAACTAGTACTAATCTATACTAGATAACTAGAATATCTCTTACTAATAAGCTATAATACTAGCCTACTCCTAGATCCCCTGACCATATATTATCCTAGTAATATATAATAAATAGGCTACTTATAAATCTATAATATAGCTTATCTACTACTTAATATCTATATCCTTCTTAGTATTAGTATTAACTTTAGCTAGGGTAGGGTTAATCTACTAGATATTATAAAGGAATATAGTAGATAGCTGCAAAAACTAGTAGCTAATAATAATAATAATATTATAATATATAGTAATATAGATTATATTCTTTAATTAGATATACATCTCCTATTTTAATATCTTATAGAACTATTTAGATAACTATTTATAGCTAGTACTGGGGTTAGGGCCCTATAATTATATATAGTAATAAGTAATTAGGGTAGCTGGGGTTATCTAGATTAACTAGTTTAATTAATTTAACTAATTTAACTAGTTTATTAATACTATCTATAATGCCTGCTATATACTTAACTAATTAATAAATAATATTACTAATTATATATACTAAATTACTAACTTACTAACCTTCTAAGGTATATATTAATAGATAATTTTTATATTATTACTAATATAGAACCCCTTATAGTATATTATTATAAATATAACTATATTATCTTTAATATATATATTCTAATACTAGCTATTAATAGTATTTATATACTAGATACTTAATAATTCTAGGGTGCATGCTAGCTATCCTTTAATAATATAGATTATAATAATTAACTTCTTCTTAAACTAGGCCATACATTATTAATACTGCTAGATAGCTAAGAGATAAAATTAGCCCCCTTATATAAACTATTACTATATAGTTAGCTTAGTCTATATCTACTTAATTATCTAGTAGGCCCTATTAACTAGCCACTATGTCTATACATCCTATATAAAATTCCAGCTAGGCTAGCTCTTACTAGGGTTATTATATAATACTATCTATAAAATAGGTAGTATCTAATTATATTTCTATATATATAACTAGCCTAATATCTCCTATACTATAGTAACTAATCTATAGATGAATCCCTAAAAATCCTTTATTATAAATATAATCTATTAGTATAATAACTAATTCTTATCTATCTATATTATATATCTAGGGCTAGTATTATTATAATATATCTTTAATCTATA
>JAKLNT010000226.1:0-11469 GCA_022814375.1 Aspergillus quadricinctus
AAAGTCTAAAAAATATTACTAAAAATTTAAACTTTCTAAATAATATATTAAAAGCTATCTTTAGAATTAAGGTTTTATCTATCTATAGCTGCTAATATCTAGAGAGAAGATTAATCTTTAAAAGATATTTAGTATAATCTACTTAATCTAAGAATTCTTATATTTATAGTAGTAAATAGATATTCTTTATAATTACTTTATTAAATAAATAATAGTTAATATAGAATTACTACTTACCTTCTAGCTTAGAAATAATTATAATTAGAAATCTCTAAATATTAGCTAAAGGATAAATGACTACTTTCTATAAGAGTTTTTTAACTTATCTTTTTATTTTATAGAATTTCTTTAATAACTATAAATAAATATTAATATTTACTAGTAGAGTATCTCTAGTATTAATATAATACTTTAGTAGATATTCTAGAGGTATCTCTAGAATTAACTCTTTTCTAAAGATATCTTTATATTAGGTAAAAAGAGATTTTAACTAAGAAGATTTTATTAAGAGCTTAGTATCCTCTTTAAATTTCTAAATAATATATAACTAAGCTTCCTACTAGCCTTTATATAGGGTATATTTAAGCTATTTTACTAAAATAATATTAATAGATCCTTTTAAATTAGAATTATTAAGATTATTAGTATTAATCTTAGATTAAAGATTAATTAAAAGAATAATATAGTATCTTTACTTCTATCCTTTAATAACTATCTAGCCTATAACCTAATTAATAAGAGGGTTAATATATTATAACTAATCTTATTCTAAGATAATATTATATTTATTTATATTTAAAATTTAAGGTATAAAAATATAATTCTAATTATCTAATTAAATTAGAATATAAACTTAACTTAATATATATATATGTCATGGGCTAGAAGCCTTGAAATCTATAACCTAGATTTGGACAGTAAGAAATTACTAAGGAGTCTAACTAGATCACAGTAATTAAATATAATAAGGAGTGTATAAATATTAGATAAGGTCACATAACTGCTAGTGTCCACTCTAGACAGAAGGATGTTACTACCTAAGATAGATCATAAGTACTTAGTAAGTTTAAGCACTTAGTGGGCCCTGTCTACTATATTACCCCCCCCCTTACCTTAATACCAGCAGCTCTCCCACTCATTAAGCACTATAGTATCAGCTAGATTAGCTACTAGTTCCTATATAGGCTATTTATAACCCACCTATTTAACTAAGTATTCTATACAGCAGCCTTATCTAATATATTTTTTATACTCTTATAAGATCTCCTTAATAATATATTCAGCTTCACCATCAACTAGTACTAGGGGTGGCTAGTAATTATTATTTATCTAGCTTAAGAATAGATTATTAGAAGCAGGGCAAAGCAGGCTAATATAGAATATATTATATATATCTAGTAGTATATCTAACTAGTAGGCATGTAATCTAATAGCTTTAAGCACTATAAACTTTATATACTATATATTAAGCTTCTAGCTTAGATAATCTATCTAGATATTCTATAAGTCTAGCCACACTTTTAAGTTAATAGTATATTATAGGCTTACTAAGTAAATATAATTTAAATACTTCTCTTACTATTATTAAGCTACTACTAATTCTAACTAGGCTATCTTTATAGCTTCTCTTATCTTTATAATAATAATATTAGCCTTCTCTCTTATAGAGTAGGCTATAGCAGTAGTAATAGCCTTCTAATCTAGCTTTTTAACTTTTAGTAGTTTAATATTATATCTATAGTCTAAGAAGAATAGACTAACTCTTATACTCATAGCATCTTAGCTATTAATTATAAGCTATACTATTAATAGTAATAACTTCTAATTAAACTATATATAATTATAGAAGTTCTATAGATAGGCCTCTAATATAGCATTCATATATTTAATCTATCTATTAGTTTATAGGTAGAAGATAGTTAATAACTACTACTAGATATATAGCTACTTATAGAAGTACTTCTAAAACTTACTAATAAACTATAGGCCATAATCCAATATAATTATACTAGAAATACTATAGTATCTAATAAACTAGTCTATTATAAGCTACACTACTATCTCAGAGTTTATATACTTATATAGTACTAAGATTATACCTTTTCTAAGCCTATTACTAATAACCATAATATCTTCGCACCCATTGGAGGTAGGAAGCTTTGTGATAAAGTTGATGGTAATCTCACATCATTTATAATCTAGAATTAGTAATAGCTTTAAAAGTCTCTAATACTACTCACACTATATATAGTTAGCACTATACTTATTATAGTTCTATATAAATTATTAGGTATCTATAGACAGTTCTAACTAGTAGAAGTTCTAGGCAATTATTATATATAGTATATTCTTCCTAGGGTAGCTAGTTAACATAGAGTCATAGATTTCTTATAAGATTCTTATTTATAGTAGTTTAGAATTAGGGACTTATTTACACCCTTAGTATAATAGATAGCTATCTAGCAATAGTGAATATTCAGTAATTAATACTTATATATATAACTTACTAGGGAAGTAGGCTGCTTCCTCTCTTAGGGCCTTTTATATCTTCTCTAGAGGGATATTATCATATTCTACTACCTTTTATTACTCTTCTAATAGTAGTAGCATCCCTCCTATAGATATTATATATAATATTATAAGATTAGATTAATTATAATATTAATTACTATATTCCTTTAAGAAGCCTTCACCCAGTTTAGCTACTAATATATATATATAAAATACTTATATATATATTCAGCTAGTAATAGTCTTTAGAGGCACTAAGCAGTGATTATAAGCCTTAAGTTAGTTATTTTCTATATTCTTTAGCATATCTTACTCTCTATAAGATAGGATATTAGAATACACACCTAGCTTCTTAGATTAGTAGTATATCTTATAGTTAAATCTACTTAATATATATAACTAATATATCTACTATTTATTAAGCCTGCAGACTATCTTAAAGTATTTAAGATTCTAGTAATCTATAATAAGCTTAAATTATAGCAAGCTAATTAATTTAGATTCCCACTCCTTAAGTATATTAATAATGGCCAGTAGTTCTTTATTATAGATCTTATAATTATATTCTACTAGAGTATTCTTTCTTAAGATATAGGTAACCAGCCTCAGTATACTATTATTATTATATTATAATATAGTAGCCCCTATTACCTAGTTTAAAGCATCTATCTTAATTACTATCTTTCTATCAGGGTTAAATTATATAAGAATTAGGGCTAAAGTAAATATCTTCTTTAGCTTCTTAAAGGCCACTACTTGCTTATCTTTCTATATAAAGGGGGCTCTCTTATATATTAGCATCATCAGTAGTCATACTATATTAAAGAAGTTCTATATAAATTACTAATAGAAGTTTATAAAACTAAGGAATAACTACACATTATATATAGAGATAAGGACCTACTATTCTAGTATAGCCTTTACCTTATCAGGGTCTATCTATACACCTTTACCAGCTTCTATTATAAATCTAAGATATTTTATACTCTTTACTTCAAACTTATACTTATTAATATCTAGTTATAAACCTATATTCTTTAGGCATTCTAGTACCTAACAGATATACTATTAGTATTATATTAATAATCTATTAGTAAAAATTAGCATATCATTAATATATACAGAGGCAAATTTATCTAGAAAGTCCTAAAGGGTCTAGTTAATATATTACTAGAAGATACTCAGCATATTAGCCATTCTAAAAGGGGTAACTAGCTATTTAAATAGGCTAAACTATATATAGAAAGTTATTAGCTATTCATCTCCTAGAGTAATATAAATCTTATAGAAGATAGTAATTATATCTAGCTTAGTAAACTACTTTACTTTTAAGATATATTCTAAGGTCTCATTAATTAGAGGGAGTAGATAATAGTCTTTCTTTATAATTATATTCAGTATATAGTAGTTAATATAGAATTATAACCTACCTTCTAGCTTATAGATAAATAGTACTAGTACTACAGCAGCTAAGCTACTAATATAGATAAAATCTTTCTCTAGTAGTTCTATCAGCATCTTATATAATACTAAGAGCTCCCCTTATAATATACTATATAATAGTCCCTAGGGGGGTTCCATTATTTTCCCTTTCTTATCCTTAACTAGCTTAATCTAGTAATCTACACCCAGATAATGCAGTGGTAGCTCATTGGCCTTCTTATAATTAAATACTTCTAAGAACTTATAGTAGTATGCTAGTAGCTTTATAGCTAAGTTAGTATACTTCTTAACTTATAGAGCCTTCTTAATATCCTTAATATTAGTAGTAAAGATCTATATAGTCTTATTTTTCCTCCACTACCAGTTATAAACTACAAACCTTTATATATTAATCTACTTCACTACTAGCTTAGGCTTGTTCTTAATACTCTCTATAGTAGAATTATTAGTAAATTATAATTAAGGCCCTACTACCTCTATAACAGCCTTCTAATTAGCCATCTATAGGATCCCTAAGATCAGATTAGTTCTATTATCTAACTTAGGCACTATATATGCATACACAGTGCACTAGTAGTTCCCTCTAATATCTAGTAAGAAGTAAGTAATTACTAAGATAACACTTCCTATTATACTAGTGTAGTTCTTAAGTATAATTAGCTTAATCTTAATCTACTCTAATTATAGCTTCTATATAAAGCACTTAGCCATAACTATATAAGATATATATCTAGTATTAAAGAGAATTCTATAATTATATTCCTTATTAATAATTCTAGATATAATAAATTCTAGGGCATTAAATCTAATAACTTATTAAAACTTTCTATAATTAGTAAGTATATCTTCTTCTTTAGGATATAGTTAGTGCTAGCTTTCTAATTATATTAACTATTCAACTAGCCCCTATAAGAGTCTCTTTATAGAAGTAACTAATTTTCTAACTCACTATCTTCCTCTATAGTAAGCTCTTCTATATTAGTATTATCTAGCTTAGGTCCCACTGCCTAGGAAGCATATGGCTATCTTATAATAGAGTGGTCTAGTAGTAAGATAGCACTAAGATATAGGCATACCTTAATTATATAGTCTATAACTCTATAGTATAGGTATTTATCTTTAGTACAGTAATAAATACATTCAGCTTTATCTACCTACTTAGTATAGTAATACTAGTAAGCTAGGGTCATAGCCATCAGTTCCTAATCCATTAAATTAGTTATATTAGGTATTGCTAGTGCTAGGGTCACTAGAGGAGGTATATAGCTTATATAATTACAGCTTATAGTAGTAGCACCCCTTATATACTAGTTAGAGTAGCTGGCTCCTTATATATATAGGGCTTCTACTTAACTAGTAATCTATTATACCTAGTAGTAGTAGTCTATAAAGCTATCTTCTTTCTTAACACTAGTTAATATTTTTTTAACTTTATAGCTTAAGGCACTATTTAGATAGTTCTTCTTTATCTTATTAAACTAGAAGTAGCCTCTAGCTTCTATTAGTAGTTAATTTAAGTCTATAAGTAGCTTATTAAACAGGTAGTTCTCTTAGCATAATACTTATAGCTCTTATAGGGCCTTCTTAGCCTAGCCCTAGTCTTAGAATATAAGGTTAAGCTAATTATATATACTATTTAATATTACTTATATTATATTTAGATTATTTCTATATTAATCTATCTAGGGAGTAAGGACTATAGTAGTACTACTCTTAAGCCTACTAAAGGTATACTATATATATCTATAGTAAGAACTAATTATAGCTTAGTTAAGTATTAGCTTTACTTATAGCTTAGACTAAAAGGTCTAGTATATAGCCTTATTAATATTATTATATATCTCTATATTAGGAAGTACAGGCTTCAGTCTCCTTACTCTATTATTAACTAGTATTATTATTAGGGTAGGTATCCCTAGCCTAGAAGAGGCAGATAGTGCAGCTGCTTTAGGAATAGAGGCTATAGTATTTATAGTAGTAATAGTAGTAGTAGCTCTTACTTCTACTTTATTTATATAGATCTTAAACTACTAAGCTATATTATTATATATATTCTCTATTTACTAGATTAGCTAGGTAAGAGCTTTATTTAGTATATTATTTAGTAATATCTACTGTATATTAAGTTCTCCTATTATTATTAGTTAAAATTCATTATTTTATGCTATTAAATCTATCTAATCTAGTTAATTACTTTATAACCCTATCTATCTTATCTAGCTTATCTAACTTATCTTATCTCTATTAGTATACCTGTATTATATACTAGCTAACTATGATAATGGCTTTAGCTTAGTTCATTCATCTCTACTACTTTAATATATCTCACTATATTAGCTCTATTATACTAGCTAGCTTTGAGGAGCAATTTCTAATATCATAGGCTAGAAGCCTTAAAATCTATAACCTAGATTTGGATAGTAAGAAATTACTAAGGAGTCTAACTAGATTACAGCAGTTGAATATAATAAGGAGTATACAAATATTAGCTGAGGTTATATAACTGCTAGTGTCCACCCTGGATAGAAGGACATTACTGCCTAAGGCAGATCACAAGTGCTTAGTAAGCTCAAGCACTCAGCGGGCCCTGCCTGCTACAATATAAATTTATTATTTAATAGATAAACTTTTAATAGCTTAGCTATAGTATAAAATCTAAACTATAAATATAATAGTAAATTAGCTAATTATTTTAAAATAAATATATAACTAGAGCCACAGTCTAATAGTATTTAGAGATAGATAATTATCTAAGGAGTTTTAAGCTTAGTAATATAATAGATAATATCTAATCTAAGAGTATTAAGATATGCCTAAATATATTTAGAATTATCTATACTAGTTATTATTATACTAAATATCACCTTCTAAGATAGATAATTCTTCTTATCACTATTATTCCTAGAATTATTATGATCCTTTAGAGGTTTAAAATTATCTAGAATATTATATTCCTTAATATTAGAAGTCTTTAATATTTAACTAATTAGTACTTTTATATCTAGTAGTTATTTACTTTTCCTAATTTCTTTTTAGAATCTAATTTTAGTTTATCTAAATTAGTATAGATTTATATACTATAGTCTTTCTATCTATAAATAAAGTAGGCTTTATTTATTTAATACTATATCTTCTATTTATATATTCCTTTCTTAGATTAGTTAGGAGATGTAATAATAGTATTTAAATTAATATCTATTAAATTTATATAGTAATTATTAGTTTTACTAAAAGCTTAGGAGTATATATAAGATTATATAGTAATTTTTATTTTATATTTAGTAAATCTATAAATAACTTTCTTAAAGATTATTAGTTTCTTATAATTTTTTATCTAATAAGTCTGTAAGTTTAGCCTTAAATTAATAATAAACTTCTAAATTAATATATAATTAGGAATTCTAGGCTTAATATATTATATAATCTTTATAAGAGTAGTAATATAGGATTATATTATATATTTATTTTATATATAATCTTTATACTTCTACTATTATTTATATTTATTTTTAATTTCTTTAAAGTTATCTTAAATCTACTTTTTAAAAGTATCTAAGATAGTAATTACTATTATTAAATTATATTTAATTTTTTACTTATAAATATCCTAATACTCTTTAGCTTAGTTTATAAGGTGATATTTAACTATTATAATTTTTTTAAGATTAGTAGTCTTTTTCTAAGTAAATATTTTCTTATTATAGAAATAATCTTTAATATACTTAAACTATTTTATTATAGCATCCTTACTAAACTTACTATTATAAATAAGAATAAGCTTAAGATTAGAGATCTTTTAATAAGATTTATTTATTTATACTTTAATAAGAAAGAAAGTAATAATTACTAAATCTAAAATAGTTATTACTAGTATAGTTCTAGTAGTTCTATTAGACTAGATATAACTTTATTATTTATACTAAGCTTAATAGATCTTAATAATATTATTATATATCTATTAGATTATATTATAGATAGTCTAATTAGTTATTTTATAAATAAGTTTTATAAAATAATCCTAGACTTAGATATAGATCCTTTTAAGATTACTACTATTATTAGTAAATTAGATTTAAGGGATCTCTATATTTAAAGATATAGTTTTATTATCTATTATAATTAGAGGATAAGAATTAGATTAATCTTAATTTTAAATTAAAGCTAAGGATTTAACTTATAATTATTAATAACTTTTTAAATTTAGTAAAATAGTTTTAATAGCTCTAATTTATCCTATTCTTAGAGTTTAACTATCTATAATATTATTAGTTACTTTTTAAAGGATTCTATAATCCTTATCTTTATACTATAATATTACTATAGAGAAAGAGCTAAAAAATTCTATAGTAAATCCTTTACTACTATAAAGTATTCTAGATTAGTCTAAAGAGATTAATTAAATTATAAAATATTTAATCTTATTTTTAAGATATTTAGTCTAAAGAATATCTAAATAAGGTATTTTCCTCTAGTTAAGATAATCTATATAAGATATTTTATTAAGATTAGAGTTAATACTTTCTTAATAACTTTAAACTATAGTTTTATTTATTATAACTATATACTAGTTTATATCTATAAGAGGTAATTAAACCTTCTTAAATATTAAATATTATAACTTTACTTAATCTAGATATGCTACTAGATAGAATAATATTTATTATAGTAGAGATAGAGCCTTTAAATTATATAAGGATAGAAGACAGGCTAGCAGCCACTCTAAATATACCTTATTAATATTAATAAGATTCCACCTTCTATTTATGCTTCTACCTAAGCTATCAAAGATTATAGAGTTAGAACTAACTAACTGGATATCAAATATATATATAGTCATACTCTAGATGATCCCAACCATAGGTCTAGCAAAGCCATATGTTCACCAACGATATCACAAGTGTACTAAAGCTAGTCACCTATATCTTAAAAAAGAATATACTAGTAGAATATAATTATAAGATCTATAATAAGGAGCTACTAGCTATTATTAATATACTTAAGGAATAGGAATTAGAATTAATTAGCTTACTATAATTTAAGCTTATTATAGACTACTATAATCTTAAATACTTTAAAACAGTCTACAGGCTTAATAAATAGTAGATATATTAGTTATATATACTAAGTAGGTTTAAGTATAAGATACACTACTAGCCTAGGAAGCTAGATATATATCTAGATATACTATCTTATAGAGAGTAAGATATGCTAAAGGATATAGATAATAACTAGCTTAAAGTCTATAATTACTGCCTGGTGCCCTTAAAGATTATTACTAGTTATATATATATATAGGTGTCCTATATTTATAAGTTAGTATCTAAGTTAGATAAGGGCCTACTAAATAAATATAGTAATTAATATTATAATTAACCTAGTTATATAATTTTATATATAATATCTATAGCAATGACACCTTTACTGCTAGAAGATTAGTAAAGAATGGCTAAATATAATAATATTACTCTAGAAGAAATGTAGTAAGCACTTAGAGAGGGAGCTACTAAGTTCCCTACTAAGTTATATATATAGGTGTTAATTACTAAATGTTCACTATTACTAGATAGCTATCTATTATATTAAGGATATAAATAAGTCCCTGATTCTAAACTGTTATAAATAAGAATCTTATAAGAAATCTATAACTCTATATTAACTAGCCACCCTTGTAGCGGGCAGGGCCTGCTGAGTACTCAAGCTTACTAAGCACTTGCGATCTTCCTTCAGCCCTGGCTAAAATCATAAAGCCAGCTGCTACCTGCCTCAGGCAGTAATATTATACTTAATATTTTAATTATCTCTATTACATAATCTCAGCTACTATTTATATATTCCTTATAATATTTACTCACTATAATCTAGTTAGATTCCTTAGTAATTTTTTACCATCCAAATCTAGGTTATAGATTTTAAGGCTCCTAGCCTATAATATTAGAAATTGCTTATTATAGCTAGTTAGATAGAATTAGTAAGATATAGCTAAACCAACTAAATTAATAGTGAATTAGTAAGATAGTAGAGATAAACTAGATAGCTAGATAGAACTAGTAAGAGATAGCTAAACTAGCTAAAGCTATTATTATAGTCAGCTAGCATACTATATAGATATATTAGTAGAGATAAGATAGATTAGATAAATTAGATAGAATAGATAGGGTTGCAAAGCAGCTACCTAAAATAGATAGATTTAATAGTATATAATAGTAAATTTTAAATAATGATAATAGGAGAACCTAGTATACTATAGACATAAGCTATATAGTAGAATAACATATAGAATAAGGCCTTTACTTAGTTAGCCTAATAGTTAGAAGGTATAAATATATATATAGTATAGTAGATAGAAATTATAGCTATTTATATAGCTTAGATAGAAGAGAGATAAGTAATAACTATTATACCTACCCTAACTATATTAATATTATAGCCTGCAGTGCCTACCCTAATAATAATATTAATAGATAATAGAATAAGAAGACTAAAGCTAGTATTACCTAATATAAAGATATATAATAGTATTAATAAGGCTATATATTAGACCTTCTACTCTAAGCTATAAGTAAAGTTAATACTTAACTAAGCTATAATTAGCTCTTACTATAAGTATATATAGTATATATTTAGCAGACTTAAGGGTAGTACTACTACTACTCTAGCCCTATAGATAGACTAGTATAGGAATAACCTAACTATAATATAGATAATACTAGATAGTATATATAATTAGCTTAATCTTATATTCTATAATTAGAGCTGCAGTGAGAAAGCTTTATAAGAATTATAAATACTATATTAAAGTAACTACCTATTTAATAAACTACTTACAGACCTTAATTAATTACTAATAGAGGCTAGAGGCCATGCTTAGTCTAATAAGATAAAAAAGAACTATCTACATAGTACTCTAAGCTATAAAGTTAAAAAAGTATTAACTAATATTAAGAAGAAAGAGACCTTTATAGAATATTATTATTAGATATAGTAGGTAGTAAGCTAAGTAGAAGCCCTATATATAAAAGGGATAAGCTATTTTAATTAGTATAAGAGGGGTATAGTCACTATAAGCCATAGCTATACTAACTATATACCTATCTTAATATCTCTAATACTAATAATACTTAATATAACTAACTCTATAGATTAGGAACTAATAGCTATAACCTTAGCCTGCTAATACTACTATACTAAGTAGATAGATAAAGCTAAATATACCTATTACTATAATAAGAGTAGATGCTTATACTATAGAGCTACTAGATATATAATTAAGATGTGCCTATACCTTAGTGCTATCCCTCTACTAAATTATCCTACTATAAGATAGCCATAGACTTCCTAAGCAGTAGGACCTAAACTAGATAATAGTAATATAGAAGAGATAGCTATAGAGAGATATAGTAAGTTAGAAAATTAGTTATTTTTATAAAAAGACTCTTACAGGGGCCTATTAAATAGTTAATATAATTAGAAAGCTAGTATTAACTATATCCTAAAGAAGAAGATATACTTACTAAT
>JAKLNT010000227.1:0-11436 GCA_022814375.1 Aspergillus quadricinctus
ACTTAACTTAATATATATATAAATTTATTATTTAGTAGGCAGACTTTTAATAGCTTAGCTATAGTATAAAATCTAAACTATAAGTATAGTAATAAATTAGCTAGTTATTTTAAAATAAATATATAACTAGAGCCATAGTCTAATAGTATTTAGAGATAAATAATTATCTAAGAGATTTTAAGCTTAGTAATATAGCAGATAATATCTAATCTAAGAGTATTAAGATATATCTAGATATACTTAGGATTATCTATATTAGCTATTATTATACTAAGTATTATCTCCTAAGATAGGTAATTCTCCTTATCACTATTATTCCTAGAATTGTTATAATCCTTTAAAGATTTAAGATTATCTAGAATATTATATTCCTTAATATTAGAAGCCTTTAATATCTAACTAACTAGTACTTTTATATCTAGTAGTTATTTGCTTTTCCTAATTTCTTTTTAAAATCTAATTTTAGTTTATCTAAATTAGTGCAGATTTATATGCTATAGCCTTTCTATCTATAGATAAAGTAGGCTTTATTTATTTAATACTATATCTTCCATTCACACATTCCTTTCTTAGGTTAATTTAGAGATGTGATAATAGTATTTAAATTAATATCTATTAGATCTATATAGTAATTATTAGTTTTACTAAAAGCTTAGAAGTATATATAAGATTATATAGTAACTCCTATTTTATACTTAGTAAATCTATAAATAACTTTCTTAAAAGTTATTAGTTTCTTATAATTAGAGTTGCATTTGGTGCGAGTTCGGGTCCAGCTTTTAGAAACTGTCACCGAATCGCATCGGATTCGGGTTCAAATCTTAGGGCCCGCAACCCACCCAGACCTGATGCGATTTGGTTGCGGTTTTCACCGCAAAACCCGCCACTAGGCCTAGCTAGGCCTAGCTAGGCCCCTACTAACTAACCATGGTTAGATTCGGTTCGATTTCAGGTTGGTTAAACCGCACCTTTTAACCGTTTTGACCCTTACCAATTCCCCCCGGGGCCCCCTTCAGGGACCCCTCTGAGGCCCCCTATCAAGCATGCTTATATAAAATTATATTTTTTATATGAAATATATGGTAATTATCATCATACTAATCTAGATCTAAAATATCGATTCGATATCTATAGGGTTGAATGGGTGGTGGTCAAAAATCATTTAAAAGATATAGTGGTTGTCGGACCTTGGTGCCTTTATATATATATCTCTGTACTACTTTCATACCAACCCATGACAGAAATCATTATTCCCTTATATCTCAGCAACCACTAGGTATTTTTAAATGATATTTATATCATTAGATAGCCTGAATCAAGGGCTATCTAATGATATTAAAATCATTAAAAAATCTATAGAAATGACTGATTTCTAGGTAAAAGCGGGTTGGGCGATTTCACCTAACTCAAAAACTCGCAAAAACTGAAACCGACGGTTTTCACCGAACCCGGAGCGGGCCCGGGGAAGGGAACTTGAACCCGAAGCGATCCCTAAGGCTTACCCCCGAACCCGAACCCCCCCGGGTTCGGTGAGAGTTGGTTGCGATTTCTGCGGGTCGGTTATGCAACTCTACTTATAATCTTCTATCTAGTGAGTCTGCAAGTTTAGCCTTAAGTTAATAATAAACTTTTAAATTAATATATAATTAAGAATTCTAGACTTAATATATTATATAGCCTCTATAAGAGTAGTAGCATAGGATTATACTATATATTTACTTTATATATAATTCTTATACTCTTATTATTATTTATATTTACTTCTAATTTCTTTAAAGTTGTCTTAAATCTATTTCTTAAAAGTATTTAAGATAGTAATTACTGCTATTAGATTATATTTAATCTTTTACTTATAAGTATTCTAATACTCTTTAGCTTAGCCTATAAGATAATATTTAACTACTATAACTTTTTTAAGATTAGTAGCCTCCTTCTAAGTAAGTATTTTCTTATTATAGAAGTAATCTTTAATATACTTAAGCTATTTTATTATAGTATCCTTATTAAACTTGCTATTATAGATAGGAATAGGCTTAAGATTAGAGATTTTTTAATAAGGTTTATTTACTTATGCTCTAATAAGAAAGGAAGTAATAATTACTAGATCTAGAGTAACTACTACTAGTATAGTTCTAGTAGTTCTATTAGATTAGGTATAACTTTGTTATTTATACTAAGCTTAATAAATCTTAATAATATTATTATATATCTATTAGATTGCATTATAGATAACTTAGTTAATTATTTTATAGATAAGTTCTATAAAATAATCCTAGACTTAGGTATGGATCCTTTTAAGATTACTACTATTATTAGTAGATTAGGTTTAAGGGGTCTCTATATCTAAAGATATAGTTTTATTATCTATTATAATTAGAGGGTGAGAATTAGATTAATCTTAATTTTAAATTAAAGCTAAGGATTTGACTTATAACTATTAATAACTTTTTTAAATTTAGTAAAATAATTTTAATAGCTCTAATTTATCCTATTTTTAGGGTCTAACTATCTATAATATTATTAGTTACTTTTTAAAAAATTCTATAATTCTTATTTTCATACTGTAATATTGCTGCAGAGGAAGAGCTAAAGATTCTATAGTAAATTCTTTACTATTATAAAGTATTCTAGATTAGTCTAAAGAGGTTAATTAAACTATAAGATATTTAATCTTACTTTTAAGATATTTAGTTTAAAGAATATTTAAGTAAGGTATTTTCCTCTAGCTAAGATAATCTATATAAGGTATTTTATTAAAATTAGAGTTAATACTTTTTTAGTAACTTTAAACTATAGTCTTATCTATTATAATTATATATTAGTTTATATCTATAAGAGGTAATTAAACCTTCTTAAGTATTAAGTATTATAACTTTACTTAATCTAGATATACTACTAGATAGAATAATATTTATTATAGTAAAGGTAGAGCCTTTAAATTATATAAGAGTAGAGGGCAGGCTAGCAGCTACCCTAAATATACCTTATTAATATTAATAGGATTCCATCTTCTATTTATGCTTCTATCTAAGCTATCAAAGATCATAGACTTAGAACTAACTAACTGGATATTAAATATATATGTAGTCATACTCTGGACAATCCCAACCATAGGTCTACTAAAGCCATATGTTCACCAATGATATCACATTATTATTATATTAGGATATAGTAGCTTTTATTACTTAGTTTAAAGTATCTATCTCTACTACTATCTTCCTATTAGGGTTAAACTATATAAGAATTAGGGCTATAATAAATATCTTCTTTAACTTCTTAAATACTACTTTCTGCTTATCTCTCTATATAAAGGAGGCTCTCTTATATATTAGCACTATCAGCAGTTATACTATATTAGAGAAGTTCTATATAAATTACTAATAGAAGTTTATAAAACTAAGGAATGACTATATGCTATATATAGAGGTAGGGGCCTACTATTCTAGTATAGTCTTTATCTTATTAGGGTCTATCTACACACCTTTACCAGCCTCTATTATAAATCTAAGGTATTTTATACTCTTTATCTTAAATTTATACTTATTAATATCTAGTTGCAAACCTGCATTCCTTAGATATTCTAGTATCTAATAGATATACTATTAGTGCTATGCTAATAATTTATTAGTAAAAATCAGTATATTATTAATATATATAAAGGTAAATTTATCTAGGAAGTCTTAAAGAGTCTAGTTAATATATTACTAGAAGGTACTTAGTATATTAGCTATTCTAAAAGAGGTAACTAGCTATTTAAATAAGCTAAACTATGTATAGAAAGCTATTAGCTATTCATCTCTTAGAGTGATATAAATCTTATAGAAGGTAGTAATTATATCTAGCTTAGTAAACTACTTTACTTTTAAGATATATTCTAAGGTCTTATTAATTAGAGGAAGTAGATAATAGTCCTTCTTTATAATTATATTTAGTATATAATAGTTAATATAGAACTATAGTCTACCCTCTAGCTTATAAGTAAATAGTATTAGTACTATAGCAGCTAAGCTACTAATATAGATAAAGCCTTTCTTTAGTAGTTCTATTAGTATCTTATATAGCACTAGAAGCTCCCCTTATAATATACTATATAATAATCCTTAGAGGGGCTCTATTATCTTCTCCTTCTTATCTTTAACTAGCTTAATCTAGTAATCTATACCTAGATAATATAGTGGTAGTTTATTAGCTTTCTTATAATTAAATACTTCTAGAAACTTATAATAGTGTGCTAATAGCTTTATTACTAGATTAGTATACTTCTTAATCTATAGGGCCTTCTTAATATCCTTAATACTAGTAATAAAGATTTATATAGTTTTATCTTTCCTTTACTACTAATTATAAACTATAAACCCTTATATATTAATCTACTTCACTATAAGCTTTAGCTTATTCTTAATACTCTTAATAGTAAGGCTATCTTTAAATTATAACTATAGCCTTATTATATCTACTATTACTTTCTAATCTGCTAACTATAGAATTCTTAAGATTAAATTAGTTCTATTATCTAACTTTAGCACTATATATATATAGACTATATACTAGTAGTTCCCTCTAATATCTAGTAAGAAGTAGGTGATTATTAAGATAACACTTTCTATTATACTAGTATAGTTCTTAAGCTAAATTAGCTTAATCTTAATCTACTCTAATTACAGCTTCTATATAAAGTATTTAGCTATAACTATATAAGATATATATCTAATATTAGATAGAATTCTATAATTATATTCCTTATTAATAATTCTAGATATAATAAATTCAGGGGCATTAAATCTAATAGCTTATTAAAATTTTCTATAACTAGTAAATATATCTTCTTCTTTAGGGTATAATTAATACTAGCTTTCTAGTTATATTAACTATTTAATAGACCCCTGTAAGAGTCTTTTTATAGAAATAACTAATTTTTTAATTTACTATCTCTTCCTATGACTATCTCTTCTGTATTAGTATTATCTAGCTTAAGTCTTACTACTTAGAAAGCCTATAACTATTTTATAGTAAGATAGTCTAGTAGAGGGATAGTACTAAGATAAAGACATGCCTTAATTATATATCTAGTAATTCTGTAGTATAAGTATCTATCTTTATTATAGTAATAGATATATTTAGCTTTATCTATTTATTTAGTATAGCAGTGTTAGCAAGCTAAGGTTATAGCTATTAGTTCCTAATCTATAAAGTTAGTAGTATTAGGCATAGCTGATACTAGGGCTGCTAAAGAAGATATATAACTAGTATAACTATAGCTTACTATAGCTATGCCTCTTCTATACTAGTTAGAATAGCTGGCTCCTTATATATATAAAGCCTTTACTTAGCTAGTAACTTACTATATCTAGTAATAGTTGTCACGGGCTAGAAGCCTTGAAATCTATAACCTAGATTTGGATGGTAAGAAATTGCTAAGGAGTCTAACTAGATTATAGTGGTTAAATATAATAAGGAGTGTATGAATAGTAATTAAGATTATATGATGACTACTACCCTGGCTGGGGCTTTATGATTTCAGCTAGGGCTAAAGGAAGATTATAAGTGCTTAGTAAGCTCAAGTACTCAGCAGGCCCTGCCCACTATACTACCCCCCCCCCCTTTCTAAATTAGGCGTCTCTGGCCGGCGCTGAAATTATCACCCCCCTAGTAGACTTAGCTAGGGCTGAAAACAGCAAGTCTATTCTTCCATACCTCTAGTATTACTATATTAGTGAGATTTATAGCTAGCTCCTATGTAGGGCATTCATAGCCTACCTATTTAACTAAGTACTCTATGTAGTAGTCTTATTTAATATATTTCTTATACTTATCTATAATCTCTTTAATAATGTACTTAGCTTTGCTATTAACTAATACTAGTAATAGCTAGTAATTATTATTTAACTAGCTTAGGAATAGATTATTAGAAGTAGGGCGCAGTAGGCTAATATAGAATATATTATATATATCTAGTAGTATATCTAGTTAGTAGGTATGTGATCTAATAGCTTTAAGAATTATAAACTTTATATACTATATATTAAGCTTTTAGCTTAGATAATCTATCTAGATATTCTATAAATTAAGCTATATCTTTAAATTAACAGTATACTGTAGGCTTACTAAGTAGGTTTAATTTAAATACTCCTCCTACTATTGCTAAGCTATAGTAAGCTTAGATTAGGCTATTTTAGTAGCCTCCTTTATCTTTATAATAATTATATTAACTTTATCTCTTGCTAAGCAAGCTGTGGTAATAATAGTAGCCTCTTAATCTAATATTTTAAGCTTAAGTAGTTTAACATTATATCTATAGTCTAGAAAGAATAGGCTAACTCTAGTACTTATAGCATCTTAGCTATTAATTATAAGCTATGCTATTAATAGTAGTAACTTCTAATTAGTCTATATATAATTATAGAAGTTCTATAGATAGGCTTCTAATATAGTATTTATATATTTAATCTATCTATTAGTTTATAGATAGAAAGTAGTTAATAATTATTATTAGATATATAGCTACTTATAAAAGTACTTCTAGAACTTACTAATAAACTATAGACCACAGTCTAATATAATTATGCTAGGAATGCTATAGTATCTAATAAACTAATCTATTATAAGCTATACTACTGTCTTAGAGTCTATTTATTTATATAGCACTAAGATCACCCCTTTTCTAAGCCTATTACTAATAACCATTATATCCTTATAACTATTAGAAATAGGAAGTTTCATGATAAAATTAATAGTAATCTTATATTATTTATAGTCTAGGATTAGCAATGATTTTAAGAGTCTCTAGTAGTATTCACACCATATATAGTTAGCACTGCACTTATTATAGTTCTATATAAATTATTAGATATCTATAGATAGCTCTTATTAATAGAAGTTTTAGGTAATTATTACATATAGTATATTCTTCCCAGGGTGACTAGTTAATATAGAGTTATAGATTTCCTATAAGATTCTCATTTGCAATAGTTTAGAATTAGAGATCTATTTATATCCTCAGTATAATAGATGGCTATCTAGTGATAATAAGTATTTAGTAATTAACATCTATATATATAACTTAGTAAGGAACTTAGTGGCTCCCTCTCTAAGCATTTACTATATTTCTTCTAGGGTAATATTATTATACTTAGCTATTCTCTACTAATCTTCTAGTAGCAAGGGTGTTATTACTATAAGTATTATATATAAAATTATATAGCCAGATTAATTATGACATTAATTACTATATTTATTTAGTGGGCCCTTACCTATCTTAGATACTAACTTATAAGCATAAGACACTTATATACATATATAGCTAGTAATAATCTTTAAGGGCACTAGGCAGTAATTATAGGCCTTAAGCTAGTTATCTTCCATATCTTTTAGTATATCTTATTCCCTATGCAATAGGGTATTAAGGTATATATCTAATTTCTTAGACTAATAGTACATCTTATAATTAAACCTACTTAGTATATATAACTAATATATTTACTATTTATTAAGTCTATAGATTATCTTAAAGTATTTAAGGTTGCAGTAGTCTATAATAAGTTTAAATTATAATAGGCTAATTAGCTCTAATTCCCATTCCTTAAGGGTATTAATAATAGCTAGTAGTTTCTTATTATAAATCTTATAATTATATTCTGCTAGTATATTTTTTCTTAAGATATAAGTAACTAGTCTTAATATATTATTATTATTATATTACAACATAGTGGCTCCTATTATCTAGTTTAAAATATCTATCTTAACCACTATTTTCCTATCAGAGTTAAATTATATAAGAATTAGGGTTATAGTAAATATCTTCTTTAATAACTTAAAGACTATAGCTTATTCCTTTCCCTATATAAAGAGGGCTCCCTTATATATTAATACTATCAGTGGCTATACTATATCTAAGAAGTTTTATATAAATTACTAGTAGAAGTTTATAAAGCCTAAGAATAACTATATACTATAAGTAGAGATAGGAGCCTACTATTCTAATATAGTTTTTATCTTATTAGGGTCTATCTATACATCTTTACTAACTTCTATTATAAATCTAAAGTACTTTATGCTCTTAACCTTAAACTTATACTTATTAATATCTAACTATAAGTCTATATTCTTTAGGCACTTTAGTACTTAGTAGATATATTATTAGTGCTTTACTAGTAATCTATTAGTAAAGATTAGTATATTATTAATATATATAGAGGTAAATTCATCTAAGAAGTCCTGGAGTATCTAATTAATATACTATTAGAAGGTACTTAGTGTGTTTACCAGCCTAAAGGGCATAATCAGCTATTTAAACAGGCTAAACTATATATAGAAGGCTATTAGCCATTCATCCCCAGAGGTAATCTAGATCTTATAGAAGGTAGTAATTATATCTAACTTAGTAAACTACTTTATCTTTAAGATATGCTCTAAGATCTTATTAATTAGAGGGAGTAGATAGTAATTTTTCTTTATAATTATATTTAGAGTATAGTAATTAATATAGAATTATAATCTACTACCTAGCTTATAAATAAATAATACTAGTGCCATAGCAGCTAAGCTACTAATATAGATAAAGTCCTTCTCTAATAGTTCTATTAATATCTTCTATAATACTAGAAGCTCCCTTTATAATATGCTATATAATGGTCCTTAAGGCAGTTCCATTGCCCTTCCCTTTTCATTCTTAATTAGTTTAATATAGTAATCTATACCCAGATAGTACAGTAGTAGTTCATTAGCCTTCTTTTAGTTAAATACTTTTAAAAACTTATAGTAATACACTAGCAGCTTTATAGTAGGATTAGAATACTTCTTTATCTATAAGACCTTCTTAATATCCTTAATACTAGCAGTAAAGATCTATATTATTTTATCTTTCTTCTACTACTAATTATAAACTATAAACCCTTAGGCACTAATCTACTTCACTACTAGCTTTAGTTTATTCTTAATACTTTTAATAATTAATCTATTAGTAAATCTTAGTTAAGGCCCCTCTACTTCTATAGTTACCTTCTAATATACTATCTATAGGGTCCCTAAGATTAGGTCAGTCCTATTACCTAGCTTAGGCACTAGGTATATATAAACTATGCATTAATAGTTCCCTCTAATATCTAGTAAGAAGTATATAATTACTAAGATAACACTACCCATTGCACTAATATAGTTCTCTAAAGTTATTAGCTTAATCTTAATCTGCTCTAGTTATAGCTTCTAGATGTAGCGGGCAGGGCCCGCTGAGTGCTCAAGCTTACTAAGCACTTATGATCTTCCTTCAGCCCTGGCTGAAATCATAAAGCCCTAGCTAGGGTAGTAGTAATTATATAATCTTAGTTACTATTTATACACTCCTTATTATATTTAACTACTGCAATCTAGTTAGATTCCTTAGTAATTTCTTACCATCCAAATCTAGGTTATAGATTTCAAGGCTTCTAGCCCGTGACACTAGATAAAGTATTTAGCTATAACTATATAAGATATATATTTAGTATTAGGGAGAATTCTATAATTATATTCTTTATTAATAATTCTAGATATAATAAATTCTAGGGCATTAAATCTAATAGCCTAATAAAACTTTCTATAATTAGTAAATATATCTTCCTTAGGATATAGTTAATACTAGCTTTCTAGTTATATTAACTATTTAACTAGCCCCTGTAAGAGTCTCTTTACAGGAGTGACTAGTTTTCTAACTTACTATCTTCCTCTATAATAGATTCTCCAGTATTAATATCATCTAGTTTAGATCTAGTTACTCAGGAGGTGTGTAGCTGCTTTATAGCAGTATAGTCTAGTAGTGGGATAGTATTAAGGTATAGATATACTTTAATTATATAGTCTATAGCTCTGTAATATAAGTACCTACCCTTAATATAGTAATATATTAGTTTAGCTTTATTAATCTACTTAGTATAGCAGTATTAGCAGGCTAAGGTTGTAGCTATTAGTTCCTAATCTATAGAGTTAGTTATATTAGGGGCCAGTACTGCTAGGGGTGCTGGAGATAATATATAGCTAGTATAGTTATAGCTTATAGAGATTGCATTCCTTTCTTACTACTTAGCTTAGGCTATCCCTTATATATAGAGAGCTTTAACTTAGTCTATAATCATCTATAACTACTAGTAATACTTCTTAAAGCTTAATTCCTTAATTATATTAACTAATTATATCTTTATCTTAGTGCTTAGGGTTCTATTAATAAAGGTCTATTTTATATTATTTATCTAGCTATAGCCTCCTGCTTCTATTAGTAGCTAATTAAAGTCTATAAATATATTACTAAAGGGGTAATTACCTTATTATAAATAATAAAGTTCTTCTATAGCCTTCTCTATATAGTTTCTATCTTAAAATATAATATTAAGCTAATTAATTATATAATCTAAGTCCTTAGCTATTATAGAGTAGTTCTTAGTATACTAATTTATCTAAGGGCTTATTATAATAGCTACTTAATCTTTAAGCTTAGTGAATATATACTATATATAGTTATAGTAGCTACTAAATAATAAGAGGTCTATCTTAAGCTTTATAATTAGATTAGTATAGAAGATATTATATATAACCTTATTAATGCTGTTATATTACTTAAGGTCTAGTAAGATTAGTTTAGGTTATCTTACTAGGTCTTCTATAGGAATAGGGGCTGCTTAAGGGGCTGGTACTACTTATATAGGAGCCATAGGAGTAGTAGTAGCCTAAGAGGTAGTAGCTACTTACCAGACCTTAAGTAGGGTTATTTAATTAAATATCTCTTATAGCTACTAGGCTATCTGGGCTGTAGGGTTTATTTATACTTTATTTTATTATAGTGGTTGTTCTTCACTAGATCTTTTAGAAGATATAGATATCTCTAATAATATATTATTATAGCTCATGCTATCTATATTATCTAATTTAGCTATCTTAGCTAATTAGTCATCTTATTTGGTTCTGTTCATCTGGTTCTGTGGGTGTAGTTATCTTTTACTGATCCTATTTAGCTATCTAGCTTAGTGTGCTGCTTATTAGTTTATTAGATTTATTTATTCATTTACTTCTTCTTATTAGATTCATTTATTTATTTTAGTAAGCAATTTCTAATATCATAAGCTAGAAGCCTTGAAATCTATAACCTAAATTTAGATAGTAAGAAATTACTAAGGAGTCTAACTAGATTACAGCAGTCAAATATAATAAGGAGTATGTGAATAATAACTAAGATTATATAATAACTACTACCCTAACTAGGGCTTCATGATTTCAGCTAGGGCTGAAGGAAGATTGCAAGTGCTTAGTAAGCTTAAGCACTCAGTGGGCCCTGCCCGCTACAATAGTAGTCTATAAAGCTATCTTCTTTCTTAATACTAGTCAGTGCTTCTTCTGTGATATCATTGGTGAACATATGGCTTTGGTAGACCTATGGTTGGGATCATCTAGAGTATGACTATATATATATTT
>JAKLNT010000228.1:0-11434 GCA_022814375.1 Aspergillus quadricinctus
AGCTTTTAGTAAAACTAATAATTACTATATAGATCTAATAGATATTAATTTAAATACTATTATTATATCTCCTAACTAATCTAAGAAAGGAATATATAAATAGAAGATATAGTATTAAGTAAATAAAGCCTATTTTATCTATAGATAGAAAGGCTACAGCGCATAAATCTATATTAGTTTAGATAAACTAAAATTAGATTCTAAAAAGAAATTAGGAAAAATAAATAACCACTAGATATAGAAGTACTAGTTAGTTAAATACTAAAGACTTCTAATATTAAAGAATATAATATTCTAGATGATCTTAAACCTCTAAAGAATTATAATAATCCTAGGAATAATAGTAATAAGAAGAATCACCTATCTCAGAAGGCAATGCTTAGTATAATAATAGCTAATATAAATAATCCTAAGTATATTCAGGCATATCTTAATACTCTTAGATTAGATATTATCTACTATATTACTAAGCTTAAAATCTCTTAGATAATTATCTATCTCTAAATACTATTAGACTGTGGCTCTAGTTATATATTTATTTTAAAATAACTAGCTAATTTACTACTATACTTATAGTTTAGATTTTATACTATAACTAAGCTATTAAAAGTCTACCTACTAAATAGTAAATTTATATATATATTAAATTAAGTTTATATTCTAATTTAATTAGATAATTAGAATTATATTCTTATACCTTAGGTTCTAAATATAAATAAATATAATATTATCTTAGGATAAGATTAGTTATAATATATTAACCCTTTTATTAATTAGGTTATAGGCTAGATAATTATTAAAAGATAGAAATAAAGATACTATACTATCCTTCTAATTAATCTTTAATTTAAGATTAATACTGATAACCTTAATAATTCTAATTTAGAAGGATCTATTAATATTATTTTAGTAAAATAGCTTAAGTGCATCCTATATAAAGGCTAGTAGAAAGCTTAGTTATATATTATTTAGGAACTTAAAGAGGATACTAAGCCCTTAATAAAACCTTCTTAGTTAAAACCTCTTCTTACTTAGTATAAGGACATCTTTAGAGAAGAGTTAGTTCTAGAGATGCCTTTAGAACACCTACTAGAGTATTATATTAATACTAGAGATGCTCTACCAGTGAATATTAATATTTATTTATAGTTACTAAAGAAATTCTATAAAATAAAAAGATAAGTTAAAGAACTTCTATAGAAAGTAGTTATTTATCCTTTAGCTAGTGCTTAGGGATTTCTAGTTATAATTATCTCTAAGTTAGGAGATAAGTAGTAGTTCTATATTAATTATTATTTATTTAATAAAGTAACTATAAAGAATATCTATCTACTACTATAAATTTAAGAACTTCTAGATTAAATAGATTATACTAAATATCTTTTAAAGATTAACCTTCTCTCTGGATATTAGCAGCTATAGATAGGTGAAACCTTAATTCTAAAGATAGCTTTTAATATATTATTTAGAAAATTTAAATTCTTAGTAATGCCTTTTAGACTTTGTAATATATTTATAATATTCTAAATAATAATAAATAGTATTATATAAGATTTTAATTTTATTATAGTATACCTTAATAATATTCTAATCTTCTTAGACTTAGACTTAGAATATATAGAATATATTTATTAAGTGCTTAAATAACTCTAAGAATATAAACTCTATATAAAGTTATCTAAATATATCTTTATAAAGGATAAGCTAGAGTTCTATAATTATATTATTAGTAATAAAATTATTTAATCTATGCCTATAAAGATTAAGGTTATAAAGATATAGCTAAAATTAAAAAATATTTATAAAGTATAATAGTTTTTAGAACTTACTATATACTATTACTAATTTATAAGAAAGTTTATAAAGATTATTATATTACTTTATAAACTCCTAAAGGAATTAGATACTGCTCTCTAAAAAAAGAAATTTTAATTTATTATTTAGAATATTTAATATTAGTATATATTTATAATACTTAAAAATATTATAACTTATACCCCTATTCTAAGAATTACTAATCTTAATCTACTTTATTAAATCAAAACTAATACCTCTAAATAGGCTATTAGTATGGTTCTTCTCTAATAAGATAAAAATAGAAATTAGTATTTAGTAGTGTTTAATAGGTAAAAGCTTAATAATATTAAATAAAACTATCTTATATATAAGAAAGAACTCCTTATAATTAAAGAAGCACTCTAATAATTAGAGTTGCATAACCGACCCGCAAGAGTCGCACCGAACCCTCACTGAACTTGAAGAGGTGTGGGTTTAGGGGTAAGCCTAGGGAATTGCTTTGGGTTTGAGTTTCCTACCCTAGACCTGATGTGGGTTTGGTTAAAATTGTTAGTTATGGTTTTTGTGGTTTTTTGAGTTAGGTGAAATCATCTAACCTACTTATAGGTATTTATAGAAGTATTATATATTAAAAAATAGGCAAAGTTAACTAAGTATTCTAACTATAGTTAGATTTTATAAATATTATATAAGAACACAGAACTTCTCTATTATATTTAAAGTAATCTATCTAGTCACTCACCCTTTATTAAGGTTTTTAAAATGACCTAGTAAATAAGCTTTATAGTGAGGTTGAGATGGCTGAGAGGCCAGGGATCCTGCTTAAGTAATAATAGCCTATATTATAGATAAATACTTATTATTATTTTTATTAGATCCCTCTCTATTAGATCTCTCTCTGTTAGACCTCTCTCTGTTAGACCCCTCTCTGCTAGCCACCTCTTGCTGAGATATATGAGTACTAATATCTTTTATCTTATTATCTTTATTAAAGCCACCCTAATCTTCTTTAGCCTTACTAATATACTACTTAATAACTAGATTATCCTGATCATCCCTCTCTATATTAATATCTTTCTCCTTAACCTTATTAAGCAGGAACTGAAATTCTTAATTAATCTTAAATTAATTAGTGCATATTAAGAGTATAATAAATTATATTATCTTAATAGTAAGGCAGCTGTGTTGATAGTAGTAGATATCCTAAGCTATACTGAATAGATTCTCTGGCTTAATATTAGTTATTGGGATAGCAAGAAAGTCTTAAGTAATTAAGGTAAGTGTTAGAAATTAAGATACATTCTTCTTCTACTAGTTAAGAATATTAAAGGAGTTATCATCAGAAAGGTAATCTAAAATCTTACTATAGTTAGATTAATAGATAGATAGTAGGGTAAGGAAGACTTATATTCTCTAAGATAATTAGAGAGTTTAGTACTGCTAGACTCTTCAGGCAAAATCTAGTATTGTTTAGATTTATGAAGGGCATGATTCAGGCTAATTAGTGGTGCTTAGGTAGATGATAGAGCTTAAGTATATAGATATTTTATCTTATAATAGTTGAAGATTTTTCTGAGCTTTATATAATATTTCTTACCCTAGTTATAGTTATTATCTGCCTAAGAAGCACTTTTAAAGAATAAAAGTTTTTAATATAGATTAAGAATTATGCTAATAGTATAAATAAGACTATAAAAGCTATAGGTCTTCTTATAGTATTTCTTTAGCTTAGTATATATAGTCTATAGAGCTTCTAAGAGTTGTCTCTTCCAGTATCATCTCTTACTCTTAAGGGCCTTTATTAAATCTTTAAGATAATTAAAGAGATCTTTATAGATACTAAAGACTTGGTATACTGTGGCTCTAGTATGTTCTAAGAGTATAGTTATATAGATATAGAACTTATAAAGAAGCTGAAGAAGGTACTTAATATATTACTATTCTTCTTAACTAAGACTAAAGAAAGAGACATCTTTCTCTAGCTAAGTTGTAACAAAGTATTATATTAGTTTATATAGTTAGTAGGCACACTTTAATATTAGATATATTAAATTCCACTATATTTTATAATCTAGAAGTAAGAGTAATGGATTCCTAATATTATAAGATACTTATATTCTTTAAAAGCATTCTCTTTGTTTTAGGCTTACAAGGATATAGTATATAAGCTTTTAAATCTATATACTAGTCAGTATAATCTAACCATAGTTAGATTTAATATATCTTTTCTATTATTCCTAGGAGGCCCTTTTCCTTAATCTTATACTTCTTATCATTCCACTCTACAGTTAGTTTATCATTATATGCCTAGATATAAAGTTTTTTAAGAAAAGCAGTCACTACTAACTAAATTATATAAGTAAGGTAAGGTAAATGATATTAGGATTTAAGTAGTTTATAAAAGTCTAGATTAAAGAAGAAAGTTAATATCTAATTACTCTACTTAAGTTGCTCCTTTAGTGTCTTAGTAAGCTTAGTAAATATTATTCTATTATTACTTATATTATCAGTAGTAATCCTAAGAATCTATTAACTTAACTTATACTTCTCTAAAACTTTTATTACTACTAAAGCAAATCGCTCCCCAGTATATTTACTAATAACTAGTAGAAAACTAAGAAGTATCTTATAATAGTGGAATTCTAGATAGATCCAGTAGCCAGTAATTGCTATAAAAGGTTTCTAATCTAGACTTATCCAGTAATTAAGTGTAATTAACACCTTTATATCTAATAGAAGAGAAGTAAGTAGTTCTTAATATATGCTTACAGCCAGGTCTATAAGCCATATCTTAATCTTATTATAGTTTAGGATTAAAAGGTTTAACCCTGGCTTAGTAACTATATTAAGTATTTATTTAAATTATATATACTTAATAGTTTGGAAGGGAAGGTAATATATAATTAGAAACTATATAACCTAATCTTTGAATCCCTGTGCTGAATATTGTAAAGTAGGGGTATTAATCTAGATATAAGAGGGTGTAAGATTAGCAGATAATCTAACTATGGTTAGATTTATAGAAATATACCATTACCTATGATAGGTAAGTAGTAATGGTCTATTTACTTATAGTAGATTAACTATCTCCTTTATATGAACACTTCTAACTTGATAGGTGCAATTTCATTATTATAGTACTAGAATAATCTGAATATAGATAATAGAGAAGTATATAACAATGTTTATAATAGACTTTTAGTTCACTTTATAATTATATAGCCACTTCATTAAAATGAATCTAAGCTAATAAATGTTTCTCACCTCCCTATTTTATTTTCTTCTTCTTAGTTAACTCATCCTGCTTCTTCCCCTATTTTATTTTATTCTATTATTCTTAGAAGACATCCTTTATATGCCTAAACTCATTAATTAAAGTATAATCCTTAGATAAGGGAAATTTAATAACACAGTCCTATTTAGTAGGCCCTAGCAGGGTTATAAGGCTATCTAGAATAGGTGGAGGACTAGATAGAGTAGGGTTAATATAGGGATCTACTAAAGATAAGAAAATATCACTAAATAAAGACTACTGGCGTAGAAGTAATACTAGAGGTAAGGAATAATAAGAAGATAACCCTTTAGATAGACTTATCTTAGATGTAAGAAATAATATATTTTAAAGTTAGGGAGTTAAGAGAATAGAGAAGTTAGCAATATTACAGAGTTATAACTTTATTAAAGGTAGAAAGTATAAGGGCATAGCTAGAGACCTAGAATATAAAGTTTAAATCTAATTATAGTTAGTTTCAGAAACAACTAAGTTTAAATCTAACTATAGTTAGATTAGAGACTTACTAAACTATCTATCTATCCTAAAGGCTCTAACTATCAGTGCCTAGAGAAAGGCTCTAATTATTAGTGTCTAGAGTAGACAGAGTTTGCATCTAACTATAGTTAGTTTTAGAGATAATTAAATTTAAATCTAATCATAGTTAGATTAGTAACTTACTAAACTATCCATCTATCCTAATAACTCTAACTATTAGTACCTTGAGAAAGGCTCCAACTATTAGTGCCTATAGGTTAGATAGAGTTTGTATCTAACCATAGTTAGTTTCAGAGATAACTAAGTTTAAATCTAACTATAGTTAGATTAGAGACTCACCAAATTATCCCAATGCCCAGAGGCTCTAAATCATTAGTTACTATCTCTAGCATCTGCAGTAGCCTAAGTGGCAGTATTTACAGCAGCCTAAGTAGCAGTATCTATAGCAGCCTGAGTGGCAGTATCTATAGCAGCCTGAGCAGCAGCATCTATAGTAGCCTGAGTAGTAGCATCTGTAGCAGCCTAAGTAGCAGCATCTATAGTAGCCTAAGTAGTAGTATCTGCAGCAGCCTGAGTAGCAGTATCTGTAGTAGTCTAAGTAGTAGTATCTATAGTAGCCTAAGTAGCAGCATCTATAGCAGCCTAAGTAATAGTATCTACAGTAGCCTAAGTAACAGCTTAAGCAGTAGTATCTAGATCCATCTAATCTATCTAAGCAGTATTTAGATTATTAATATTAGGATTATTACTATAGTCCACTTCAAGGGTTAGATTCTCCTTAAAATTAGCTATATAGTTATTACTAATTTGATGTTAGGCATTTAGTTTATAGATCTTCTTAATAAGTTCCTACCCAGTAGCCCCATCATAATTTTCAACTATAATTACTAATTCATTATAGAGCTTCTATAGCTATCTGCTATATGCATATTTACCTATATTACTTAAATATTTAATATTAATTAAGAGCTAATAGATAGTCTATAAATCTATATTCTTCTACTATTATTTAATACTAGCTAATAACTAATTAGCAATCTCATTAATCTAACTATAGTTAGATTATAGAGCCTACCTTCTCTATACTTTCACTTCCTTATAGATGGTTTCTCAAATAAGTTCTTAATAATAGACTTTGCCAGGTCATGGACTTGTATATAAAGTTTATCCTTATCTATAATAAGATTTATAGAGTGTCATACTAAAAACCCTTTCTATTAATAAGATGTAGATGAGGGCTCAGAACTATAGTTATAGTAATTAAAGATAAATATACTAAGATTCTTAGCAGAGTTATTAATATCAGTTTTATAACTAAATTACTTAAGTATGACTACAAACTCTTGCAGGACCTCTACTACTATCTTATACTTATTCTATAATAATAGATAAGTATCTTACTATAGTTAGATTAGGATAGGCTCTAGGCTTACTAGATCTAGAATAACCTTAGAAGCACCCCTTTTCTTCTTTACCTTATTAACTTTCTATCCCCAGTTAAGGGTGTTTAATATTAGCTATTTTAATTCATAGTAGTGCTATAATACACTACTAATATTCCCTTCTAGCTCTAGTAAGGAATAGTTCATATTTATATTTAGTAATTTCACCTTCTATAGTATATAATTCTATGCAAAGTTAGCTATTATAATTATACTACCCTATAGGCAGTATAGCATCTAAATTTTTACTTATAGTAATAGTTAGTAATCTTACTATAGTTAGAATAGTTATAAGAAACCTATACTAGCTTATTATTATTATTAAACTTCTCTATAATACTAGTAAGATATTATCTAGTATATTTAGTGACTAATTTAATAATCTATTACTAGTGTAGAGCCTTAAAGTAATTAAGGTAAATAATAGTCTTAGTACTAGTCTCTAAAAGGTCTGGCTAAAAGCTCAACTATATTTTATTAGTTTTAATCTAACTATAGTTAGATTAAAACTTACCTATTTACTGATATAGGGATCTTACTAGAGATTTTCACTCTTAACTTCTGCCTAAAGATCTAATAGGAGTCTCTCTACATCATCTATTAAATTAGTATCCTTAAATAGGATATTCTTAATAGTGCTAACCTAGGTGAAATTCTTAAATATATTATTAGTAGCCTATAAGTAGACTTATATTAGATCTACCCACACAATAATATACTTAAGTAGAGATTTAAGAGGTGTTGCTACATTTCTATATAGGATGCCCTAATTAGACCTAGTTAAATATTAATATAAATCTAACTATAGTTAGATTCCTACTACTTATTATATTAGGTATTTAAGAGTGCGATTGGCCCTGAGATTTTTAAAAACTTAGATATACTCTTTATTATTAAGTATCTATAGGAAGCCCGGTCACTGGTTAGTATATATATACTTATCTAGTTAGAATAGTGATCTAAGCTATAGGAGCTTAACTTACTACTAATATTCTATAAGGAGTGGCTAAGATATCTTCTTCTTTTATTTCCTATCTCAGTAGTCTTTATATTTAGGAAAGAATAGAATCTATAGTACAAGATTTAGATAGCCTTTCTTAATCTTAAGAATTTTTAACTAATTAGACAAGGACATAGTATACTTATAATTACTAAAGATTTTTTCAGTAAAATTAAAAAATTTATTAAACTTACTAATCTAAATCTAACTATAATTAGATTAGCTGCTGCACCTTATAAACACTAGTATAGGCTCTTACTTACTAAATCTAGTTTTGTCTGTATAATATAATCCATTAAAATCTAGTTAAAAAATTTTTTACTGTAGTGTATCATGTAATACTTATAGGCAAGTAGGCAGAATTACTTATATCTAAGTATAGCAAGAATTTATATAGAGTGGGTGAGGTCAATGCTGAAGATATTATTAACCTAATTTTCTATCTTAGTTAGTGATAGGGTTTTCTCCTATTCTTTAGATAAGAGGGTTTAAAATTAGCTAATAAACTAGACAGTATTATATCCTTCTATATTTAGTTTCTAGATAGTTTATTAATTAGCTATTAGTGCCTGCAGAATCTTTAGTGAGATAAGATCTTCTCTATATATATTAGTAGCCCAGCTATATATTTGTTTATATTAGCAACTAAATAATCTAACTATAGTGAGAATTTATATTATTAGTTAGAACTGTAATAGGCTATCCTTGCTAATCTTTTATAGAATATCTAATATTATTAGCCTACTCCTTAAGGAGACTGATAAGGGCTTTAATATAATATTGCCTATTTATAATAATTAGGGGTTTGACTAAGGGTGGAATTAATAGAATTATAACTAGCTAATCCTAGTATGTGTTAGCTACTGAATCTAACTATAGTTAGAATTAACCTATACCTTTATACTGGTGCGCTTAATAGCATGGAGTTTTATAGCCACTAATAGCTTTTTATTAGCAGCCCTTTTAAAGTTAAGAGTCTTATCTAGATATTTAAGCTAAATGGCATGCTACAATAGTACATTAAACTACTTAGAATCTATTAATACCCTTAGTCTATCTTTAATAGAGAATCTTTAAACACTAGCTTTTAATCCTAACTTTAGTTTTTTAATTAAATTATTATTAAGGGCTTAGTTCTGTCTTGTTTACTATTATAGGCTTAGATTCTAAATATTAAGAATAATAGTCCTAAAATAACTCTATTTTAGTTCTTAATATACAGTGTCATCCTTAATTATATCTATAGTAATAATATTATTTACCTCTTTAGTCTTCTTTGCTTTAGACTTGCCCTTCTTACTTAACATAGCTACTGCCCCACTGCCAGCTATAGTGTCTATAGATCTAACTATAGTTAGAATTTAAAATTAGGAAAATAAAGAGTAAAAGAATATACTACTCACTATAGGCAAATCTAACTACAGTTAGATTTGCCTATAGTGTGTAAGATAAATAGGCTTGCCTAAATATAAATAAAAACCTAGAGGTACTTATCTAAGTAGTAATATAGGAGCTCTGTCAATCTAACTATAGTAAGATTAAGTTTTATTAATTTTCAAAAAAGTGGGGTGTTTTTGAAATTTAAGGTTATTTTAAAAAAGAGGCTGTTTTCAAAATTTTAGATATAAAAAAAGAGAATATTTAAAAACCTGCATTCTAGATAGGAGATAAGTATTTATACTATAGTGTAATACCTTATACTTATTCATATTCACTATTGAGTTACTATTCTTTGTTTAAATCTAGTGTTTATGACTTAAGAGGTAGTGAATATCAAAGAATATAGTTTAGATCTAGATTTCTTTATTACTTAGATATAATATATATAATTAGTTAGTTCTGATTACATAATCCTACTTAGTTATTTACCTTTACTATATGATTGCATACTACACAGTCACATACTATATAGTTACATACTATATAGTTACATTTTTATATACTTAGTTATATTGCCTAGTTAAATATATTAAAGATATTTATATAATATCTATTTCTCTTTTAATCTAACTGTGGTTAGATTCAATGCCTTATATTATGTCTTTAGTACTTGGTTAGTTATATAGTACTTAGTTAGTCACATAGTACTCAGTTAGTTATATAGTACTTAGTCAGTTACATAGTACTTAGTTAGTTATATAGTTCTTAGGTGCATTCTTAGTTATATTTAATCTACTAAAGCTGTATATCCTTTGTTAATCTAACTATAATTAGATTTAGTATATTTAGATTATTAATAGATATAAGAGGGCTGATATAACATATTATAGTCACTGTTATATATAAATACTTATAATATTTATATATATATTTATGTATTTTATTATGTTTCTACCTATAAACCATAAACTCATCTAATATAGCTTGAATCTATTATTTATTAGGTTGAAATGAAACCTCTGTATCTTAACTCTTATATAAATAATATTTTAAATCAAAATAATCAGTAGATAAAGAGATATTATCACATCTTTTGAGCTTAAGATATGTGGTTAAAAATAGCAGTTTATCTAACTTGAAACCGAACTGAATCTAACCATAGTTAGTTAGTATAGGCCTAGCTATGCCTAGCTGGGCCTAGCTGCGGTTTTTTGCAGTGAAACTGCAACTAACCTAGATCAGATCCAGGTTGGCTCTGGGTTCCAAAATTTCAACTTGAATCTGATGCGATTTGGTGACGGTTTCTAAAAGCTGGACCCGAACTCGCACCAAATGCAACTCTACTAATAATAGGACTATTATATTAATAATAGTAAGCCTATTATAATTATAATAGATTATAAGAGTCTATAATATCTTATAATAATAAAGACTTATTTAAAGTGTCTTATATATTAGATTAAGGAATTTTAGATATATAACTTAGTAATTAAGTATTATAAAGGAATTAAAGTAGTTGTCTCTAATATAATTAGTTATTAATCTAACTTTATAGAAGAAGATCTAGTAAATTAAGTATAAATATCTACTCTAAGCTTATCTATAATATAATTATAGTAAGTAATAGATAAATAATATCTTTATAGTCTATTAAATTTATCTAAATTAGAATAGTATTAGTTAATAATTTTATTCTTAAAGGATAAGAAGCTGGATGTATCTAATAAGATAAAAATAAAAATTAAGATATTAATAATAAAGTTTTACCTAAAAATAGAATATATTAAGTATAGACCTATAGATAGGTTATATTATCTTAATAATAATATTAAGATATTATACCTTAAAATCCCTTTTTAATAGGATTTTATATTAGAGCTTTATACCTAGTATAGTTATCTAGTTTATCTTACTTTATTTAGAGTTATTTATATCTATACTTAATAGCCTATAATATATTAGGATATCCAGAATATTACTAAAAGCTATCTAAATTATTAAATTATAAAGCTATTATAACTAGATCTTAAATATAAGATAGCTTAA
>JAKLNT010000229.1:0-11409 GCA_022814375.1 Aspergillus quadricinctus
GCCTCTATTCCCTGCCACCTTTCTAAGGCTCTAAAGCTTCTACCCTCCTAAAGCTAATGCCTCTAGCCCTTTAGCAGTATCTACCCCTTATTTAGGGCTGCTCTTATATAAATACTATATCTCCTAACCTTATAATATACTATTACCCCTATTATAGGGCTACTAAGTATATATATAATTTATACTAAGAGGGTTATATCTTAAAGAATTAATATTACTTAAGGTGAGGGCTAAAGGTCCAAACCTTAAAGATATAAGCAGAGTGAGCGCTTGCCAGCTTGTATTTTATAATCTAATTAATAAAAGGATTAATATATTATAACTAATCTTAATCTAAGATAATATTATATTTATTAATATTAAATATCTAAGGGATAAAAATATAATTCTAATTATTTAATTAAAATAGAATATAAATTTAATATAATATATATATATATTTATTATTTAGTAGATAAATTTATAATAGACTAATTATTATATAAAATCTAAACTATAAATATAGTAGTAAATTAACTAAATATTTTAAAATAAATATATAATTAAAGCTATAGTTTAATAGTACTTAAAGATATATAATTATTTAAAAAATCTTAAGTTTAGTAATATAGTAGATAATATTGAATTTAAAAATATTAAAATAAGCCTTAATATATTTAGAATCTTTAATTTTTAAATTAATTATTATTATATTAAGTATTATTTTTTAAGATAAATAATTCTCTTTATTATTATTATTATTAGAATTATTATAATTCTTTAAAGATTTAAGATTATTAATAATATTATATTCCTCTATATTAGAAGTCTTTAATATTTAACTAATTAATATTTTTATATCTAAAAATTTTTTATTTTTTCTAAATTCTTCTTAGAATCTAATTTTAATTTATTAAAATTAATATAGATTTATATATTATAGTCTTTTTATTTATAATTAAAATAAGTTTTATTAATTTAATATTAGATTTTCTATTTATATATTTTTTTCTTAAATTAGTTAGAAGATATAGTAATAGTATTTAAATTAATATTTATTAAATTAATTTAATAATTATTAATATTATTAAAGATATAAAAATATATTTAAGAATTTATAATAATTTTTAATTTATATTTAATAAAGTAGTAAATAATTTTCTTAAAGATTATTAATTTTTTATAATCTTTTATCTAATAAGTCTATAACTCTAGCTTTAAATTAATAATAAACTTCTAAATTAATATATAATTAAGAATTCTAGATTTAATATATTATATAGTCTTTATAAAAATAATAATATAAAATTATATTATATATTTATTTTATATATATTTCTTATACTTCTATTAATATTTATATTTATTCTTAATTTTTTTAAAGTTATTTTAAATCTATCTCTTAAAAATATTTAAAATAATAATTATTATTATTAAATTATATTTAATTTTTTATTTATAAATATCTTAATAGTCTTTAGCTTAGTCTTTAAAATAATATTTTTTAAGATTAGTAATTTTCTTTTAAGTAAATATTTTCTTATTATAAAAGTAATTATTAATTTATTTAAATTATTTAAATATTATATTCTTACTAAACTTACTATTATAGATAAAAATAGATTTAAGATTAGAAATCTTTTAATATAATTTATTAGCTATAACTCTAGTAAAAAAAAGAGTATAAATTATAGAATCTAAAATAATTATTTTTAATATAAATTAGAGCATAGCTCTAGTAGCTTTAATAATTTTATTAAATTAAATATAATTTTATTAATTAAACTTAGTTTAATAAATTACTAGAATATTATTATATATTTAGATAATTATATTATAAATAGCTTAATTAGCTATATTATAAATAAATATTTTAAAGTATATAAGTAATTAAATATAGATTCTCTTAAAATTATTATTATTATTAATAAGCTAAATTTAAGAAATTTCTATATTAGAAGATATAGATTTATTAGCTATTTTATAATTAAAAAATAAAAATTAAATTAATCTTAATATTAAATTAAAGCTAATAAATTAATTTAATAATTATTAATAATATTATAGACTTATTAATATAATTTTAATAGTCTTAATTTATTCTATTCTTATAATTTAATATCTAATTATATTATAGTTACTTTTTAAAAGGCTTTTAATAAATATACTTTAATATTTATTATAATATTATTATAGAAAAGAGTTAAGAAATTCTATAATAATTTTATTATTATTATATTATTACTAAATTTATTTAAAGAGATTAATTATTATATAATATTTATTTTTCACCTCTAAGAAAAATTCCTCTAAGATAAGATATTCTAATAATTATAATAATCTATATAAGATATCTTATTAAGATTATCTTTAATATCTTCTTAGTAGATTTATTCCTTATTTTATCTATTATATAATTTATATTTAAGATAATTAGACCTTTTAAGAAGTAAATATTAGAGTATTACTTACTCTAGATATATTACTAGATAGAATATTATTTATTATAAAGAGAGGTAGTGCCTTTAAATTATATAAGGATAAAGGATAAGCTAGTAGCTACCCTAAATATATCTTATTATTATTAATAAGAATCTACCTCCTATTTATACTTCTATCTAATCTAACTAAGGAGAATAGGGGCAGAGCTAACTAGTAGATATTAAATATATATATAGACATTCTATAATAGCTCCACTGAAGCCATATACACACATACAATATCACACACTGTGCATTATTAAGTTAGGGGGGTGTGCCTATATTAGAACCCTATTACCCTAAATCTAAATGTAGATTAAGATTTAAGTAACAGAAAATTAAAATTATCAGGGAGGAAGGGGCATAGATGAATAGAGTACCATAACCTAATCAGTATTTTCTATATACATAACCATACTGTACCTGCCTTGAGGTAGTATGGCTATGACTGACCCAAACCTGGTACTCTGTAGAGTGGCAGGTAATGAAGGTCAGAATAAGACTTAATCATGTGATCATGCATACATCACATGAGTTGTGCATAACTTATGATAAAGATGCAAATATAGCTAGTACCCGTCGCCTGCCTGGCCTTTGACCTAACCCCTAATTGGGTTTAGGTCAGCCATGGCTTAGTGTAACTCCTCAGTTCAATGTAAATCTATGAAATTTAAAGCTATTTAAATACTAATTTCACCCCCACCAACGCAGATAATTAATTATTAATATATAGGGGTATTTCATCTATCTAATCCAATTCTAATGGCATGGAATTTGTGGGAATATCTGGTATAGAGGAGGGAGAATTATATATTCCTTCTCTATATTTAATTATATTAAGTAAGCCTTGGAGGGTCCTTCTATAATAAATCTAGTTCTATATCTAGATTTCTTTAATTTCTAGTAATTCTTTAGCTTTAAGATGGTCCTTGATATCTTTAGTATAGAGAAATAAGGCTATCTTAACCTATTTTTTAGATTGCTTCCTATTTATAGGCTTCCTTTACTCTATAAGTATCTCTTTTTAGTATTTTTTATAAAGAGATAGTAAATTAGCTTAGAATAGGGTGCTGTAGAAGAATTATTTAATTATAGATAATAAATTAGGCTATTTAATATATATAGATTTAACTAGTTTATATATTAAATAAGCTATTACTAGTATCTTTAAGATAGGCTAGATCTATAAAGCTCTAGGGGTTTAAGTCTCTAGATAACTTTCTTCTATTAATTCTACTATAGGAGTTTCTATAGTAGTATTAATATTAAAGCTATCTACCTTAATGCCATCTCTATTAAATATTTTAAGTAAATTATTATTATTCTATCCTATTTTTCTTAATATTATTAAGGGGTCCCCTATCTCCTACTAGCTAGTCTAAATAGTATATAGTTTAAATAATTCTTCCTAAATATATTAAATATTATAGAGAAATTAGACTTTATTATACTTCTAGCTAGTAATTTAAGATATCTAATTTATCTTAGTAGTGTGATTCTTCTTTAGAATCTGGAATAGTATTGAATTAAGAGGCTATATAAGATGGGTAAGATAAGAAGGAAGTAGTAAGATAAGAATCTCCTATTTTATTATAGAATCTAGTTAATATTATATCTTTAGAGCTATTCTTAATATACCTCCTTCTTACAGTACTTTAGTAGCTTATATATTATATAAGCTCTATATTAATCTATAATTAGAAGATGCTATTAGCCTTACTATCTCCTCTTATTCTAGATATTAAAATAGTGAATCTAATAGTAGTAGATTCTTCTATTAATATAGCTAGTTTTAGACTGCTGGATAATATAATTTTTAGATATCTTAGTCTTCTAGAACTAATCTATAAGGTAGACTACCCTAGGAATAATTAGTATAGGAGGTAGGGCATGCCTATCTTTAGAGATATACTTTATTAATATAATTAGCTGCCTGCTTAATGCACTAGTAATATTTAGATTATAGTATAGATAATAAGTAAGTATTATTTCTACCCTTTCTTGCCTAATTCTGAAGCCTATTTTATCTATATTATAGATATTTATGTCTTATATTCCCTTTGCTTTAATCTAAACCTCTAGGAATCTATACTAATTTATTATAATATCTAGATCTTCTATATATACTTAATTAAGCTCCTTAATATACTACTTAATCTTATAATACTCTAGATACTACTTTATAAAGTAGTATACCTATATCTTTAATAGCTTTAGTAGATTTAATAGTTTAGAATTATATAGTACTAAACTAAACTAGAGAATTAATTCTACTATCTTATAGATTAATATAGGGGTAAGAGAAATATTATAATAATTATATTCCTTAATATAATTATAAAGGACCCTATATTGCACATCATCTAAATATTAATTAATATATTTTTAGATGCTTTATAAGCCTTTTCCCTGTACTTAGTGGTGTAATATATAATAGGGAATATTAAATTCTTTTATAACAGAACTTATAGAAATCTTAGGATTTTTATATTATTTCTTTTTAAGGGTGTTGAGTGCCTCCTAAATTTTAAATTCCTTTAATTTATATTATGAAAATATAGTGGTTTAGTTGATATAATTAGAATGATTATAGGCTGGTTGGTTGAGATAATTTAATTTATATTAAACTAAGGAGTTATACTAAGCTGTGGCCGACCTAAACCTGATTAGGGGTTAGGTCAAAGGCCAGGCAGGCGACGGGTAATCCTTTACACATAGGTGAGCCTGTAATACCAGCAATAAAAAATACAGCAGTTCAATGGATAATAATATAAAGCGGAAACCTAATGGCTCTGGCAGTGATAATGAGCATGAACCTGTGCTGAAACAGCGGAAAGTTTTTGGACCAGTGTTGCCATCATCATATTTCCCCCATGACACCAGAAAGGAACAGGGCGTTGAGAGTACCGGAACTGAAGGTCTCAGTCGCGAAGACGACGGTGAAGACGAGGACGGGGATGAAGCCGCCGATGATGTCGATGATGATGATGATTATGGCCCCGGTCTTCCCCCTTTAGGTGGTGAAGTTATTACGAATCCCACCGAGGTCAAAATTGACAAGGAGCCGCGTATACAGTCAGGGAAGCCAGATGCTCACAGCAACAACTCCCAGCGTGATATTTGGATGTTGCGTCCCCCAAAACCATCGGATTTGAGCTCAAGACTTGACCCGACTAGATTGAAAAATAGGAAGTTCCAAGGGGGGCAGTCGCTCAGTCATTCAGGGAAAGAAGTGGATATAACTTGGACAGAAACCCCACAGCAGAAGCTGAAGCGCTTGCAAGATGAGGCCATGGGGGTTTCGCCTCAACTTGTCCTCAACCATGATAGATCCAGTACTCCGAGGACGTCGAGAAGCACACCGAGGCAGCATGTAAGTCCTAGCGGATGAGCCATTACAGTCATGATATTAAAAGAGCCCCTAATCTGACGCTTTTCAGGATTCAACAGAAACCTCTGAAAGAGCGCCACCGTCCACCACAAAATTATTGAGGTCCGCTTTTGATGATGACCCAAGTTGTCGTCCCTTTGAGTGGGAAAAAGACATGGCCTCGGCGCCAAAGGTGTCTACTCTACAACATCAGAAACAAGTGGGTGAAGCTGTGGACTTTGCTTCGAAGTTTACAAAAGGAAAATATCTATAGCTTGATCTCTCTGAGATAAGTCTAGATAGTTAAGTTAGTCTGTACTGTATACAGCACTAGCTAACCCAGTACATATTTTTAAGGTGTCCCTTAATGTGCATATCATGTTGATATTAGCTGTTGTTCACTAAAAGATACATTACCATGTGTCCAGTATTACATGCTACACACTACTGTTTATTAATTACTATTGTGCCTGGCTAGCTACAGAGTTGACTATCATCTCCCTATTATATAAGCTCCAGTATATAGAGCTGTCCTAAATAGCAGTGTGTCCCTAGTTAACACATGATTAAGTAATCTAGTTTCTGAAAAGTAAGGTATAGTCTTATACTCATATATTAAATTTAATAATAAAAAATTACTATATTATAATCTAAAATAGGATACTAAAGTAATATTAATATCTATAATAATTAAATTAATACTTTTCCTAAGTAAATTATTTAGGAATGTTATGTGTCTATAGACACTTGCCTTATGTATCTATATGATACTTACTTCTAGTTTTAGCTTTTACTTAGTAGAGACTTAGAAAAATAATAATCATCTTTATCATAGGCTAGAAGCCTTGAAATCTATAACCTAGATTTGGATGGTAAGAAATTACTAAGGAATCTAACTAGATTATAGTAGTTAAATATAATAAGAAGTATATAAATATTAACTAAGATTATATAATAAAGATAATTAGAATATTAAGTATAATAAAGATTATATAACTACTAGTATTTACTCTAGATAAAAGAATATTACTATCTAAACTAAATTATAAATATTTAATAAGCTTAAATATTTAATAGGCTTTATCTACTATATTATTCCTTTTTTTATCTTAATATTAATAGTTCTTCTACTTATTAAGTACTACTATATTAGTAAAATTAGTAACTAGTTTTTATATAAAATATTTATAGTTTATTTATTTAATTAAGTACTTTATATAGTAGTCTTATCTAATATATTTCTTATACTTATCTATAATTTTTTTTAATAATATATTTAGTTTTATTATCAATTAGTACTAATAGTAGCTAATAATGTAAGGGTTGCCTATAACCGACCCCTTCAACATAGCGGCTTAGTAAGACTAAGCCTTAGTCTATAGGGTCGCGCGTAGTGCAACCCTGCTATCTTAATAAAAACTAATATCTTAATAATAAAATTTATATATATTAGAACAGTATTAAGAAATAGACAACCTTACTATCTAAATTTACTAGTAAAATATATAGAAATAATAACTACTAGATTTTAGTTACCTTCTGTATTTTTCTCTACTGATAAATAATTATTCCTTTAGCTAGGTAGTAGTCTTAAAGTTCTATTATTATCTTCTTCTACTTAGGCTATAAGTAATTCTTCTCTACTAGCTTATTATAATCTTACTTAATTCACTTTATATAAATAGTCTTTTCCTTCTATATAATTCTATCTATTTATAGATAGGCTCTGGAAGCCTATATATAGTATTAATATACTAGTTTTATAGCATCTAATTCCCTTACTTACTTAGTAAAATATTCTACTAGAATTACCTATATTTTAGCAGCCTTTGCCAGCTTAGTAAGAGTTATATAAAATAAATCTTCTTTAATAGGAGATAGTTAAAGTAGATAATAGTTAAATTAATTAATTTAGTACACTATTTAAGGGGTATTAGTAACTAAAAAAGAGGAATTACTTAATAATTTACTAGTAAAGATATAGGCATTCTATAATCTTTTAAGAGTAATAGATAGATTCTATAGATTTAGACTAGTTAGCTTAAAAGTATGCTTTAAAGTATATACTTTAAAAGTCTTATATTATATCTTAAAGAGGATGGATAGAAATTCTATCTTTATAAACTTCCTATAATCTATCTAGATAGTATCCTTAATAGCTTTACTATACTAGTGCTTATAAGCATAGAATATACTAATATCTAGTAGCTAGAGAATATAGCTTATATAAAAAGAAAGAAAGTATAAGATAATTCCCTTTTTCTTATAGAAATTAATAAATTTATATATTATATAAGATCTATATCTATTACAGAGAAGTAGGTGTTTTATATCTAGCATTTAATACTATATATGTCACGGGCTAGAAGCCTTGAAATCTATAACCTAGATTTGGATGGTAAGAAATTGCTAAGGAATCTAACTAGATTATAGTAGATAAATATTATAAGGAATGTATAAATAATAGCTAAGATTATATAATAAAGATAATTAGAATATTAAGTATAATGTTGCTATCTAAGGCAGGTAGTAGCTGGCTTTATAATTTTAATTAAGACTAAAGGTTAATTATAAGTACTTAGTAAGCTTAAGTACTTAGCAGGCCCTACCTACTATACTATCCCCCTCCCTTTTCTAAATTAGGCATCTCTAGCTAGTGCTAAAATCTCTATCCCCTAGTAGACTTAGTTAGAGCTAAAATTGCTACTCTCTAGCTAGTCTAGCTAGGGCTAAAAATAATAAGTCTATTCTTCTATATCTCTAGTACTACTATATCAGTGAGATTAGTAGCTAGCTCTTATATAGGGTATTTATAGCCTACTTATTTAACTAAGTACTTTATATAGCAGCCTTATCTAATATATCTTTTATACTCTTATAAGATCTCTTTAATAATATATTTAGCTTCACTATTAACTAGTACTAGGGGTAGCTAATAATCACTATTTATCTAATTTAGGAATAGATTATTAAAAATAGAATAAAGTAGACTAATATAGAATATATTATATATATCTAATAATATATCTAACTAATAGATATATAATCTAATAGCTTTAAGTATTATAAACTTTATATACTATATATTAAGTTTCTAGCTTAAGTAATTTATCTAGATATTCTATAAGTCTAGCTATATTTTTAAGTTAATAGTATATTATAGGCTTACTAAATAAGTATAATTTAAATACTCCTCTTACTATTATTAAGCTACTACTAGTTTTAACTAGACTATCTCTATAGCTTCTCTTATCTTTATAATAATAGTATTAGCCTTCTCTCTTATAGAGTAGGCTATAGTAATAGTAGTAGCCTCTTAATCTAGCTTCTTAATTTCTAGTAGTTTAATATTATACCTATAGTCTAAGAAGAATAAGCTAACTCCTATACTTATAGCATTCTAATTATTAATTATAAGTTATACTATTAGTAGTAGTAACTTCTAATCTATTTATATATAGTTATAGAAGTTCTATAGATAGACTTCTAATATAGTGTTTATATATTTAATCTATCTATTAGTCTAGGGATAGAAGGCTATTAAGAGCTATTACTAAATATATAGTTACTTATAAAAGTACTCTTAGAATTTACTAATAAACTATAGGCCATAATCTAATATAATTATACTAGGAATACTATAGTATCTAATAAACTAATCTATTAGGAGTTATACCACTATCTTAAAGTTTATTCTCTTATATAGTATTAAGATTATACCCTTTCTAAGTCTATTACTAATCACTATAATATCCTTATAACTATTAGAGGTATGTAGCTTTATAATAAAGTTAATAATAATCTTATACTACTTATACTCTAGAATTAGCAGTAATTTCAGAAGTCTCTAGTACTACTTATACTATATATAGTTAGTAGTTAGTACTATATTTATTATAGTTCTATATGAATTATTAGATATCTATAGATAGTTCTAGTTAGTAGAAATTCTATATAATTATTATATATAGTATATTTTTCCCTAAGTAGCTAGTAAGTATAGAATTATAGGTCTCCTATAAGATTCTTATTTATAATAGCTTAGAATCAAAGACCTATTTATAACTTTAGTATAGCAGGTGGCTATCTAGTGATAGTAAATATTTAATAATTAATATTTATATATATAATTTACTAGAGAAGTAGGCTGCTTCCTCTCTTAAAGCCTTCTATATCTTCTCTAAAGTAATATTATTATACTCTACTACCTACTATTATTCTTCTAGTAGTAAGGTAACCTCTTTTATAGGCATTATATATAAAATTATAAGGTTTAGCTAATTATAATATTAATTACTATATTTATCTAAGGAACTTTTATCTAACTTAAGCACTAGGCATTATATATATAATATCTATATATATATCTAATTAGCTATAATCTTTAGAGGCACTAAGTAGTAATTATAAGCCTTAAATTAATTATCTTCTATATCTTTTAGTATATCTTACTCTCTATAAGATAGTATATTTAGATGCATACCTAGCTTCCCAGACTAGTAATATATCTTATAATTAAACCTACTTAGTATATATAATTAATATATCTGCTATTTATTAAGCCTATAGACTATTTTAAAGTATTTAAGATTATAGTAGTCTATAATAAGCTTAAATTATAATAAGCTAATTAATTCTAATTCCTATTCCTTAAGTATATTAATAATGGCCAGCAGTTCTTTATTATAGATCTTATAGTTATATTCTATTAGAGTATTTTTTCTAGAGATATAGGTAACTAGCCTTAGTATACTATTATTATTATATTATAATATAGTAGCCCTTATTATCTAATTTAAAATATCTATCTCCACTACTGTCTTCCTGTTAGGGTTAAATTATATAAGAATTAGGGCTAAAGTAAATATCTTCTTTAGCTTCTTAAAGACTACTACTTACTTATCCTTCTATATAAAGGGGGTTTCCTTATATATTAGTATTATTAGTGGTTATACTATATTAGAGAAGTTCTATATAAATTACTAATAGAAGTTTATAAAACTAAGGAATAATTATATACTATATATAAAGATAAGGGCCTACTATTCTAGTATAGCCTTTATCTTATTAGAGTCTATCTATATATCTTTACTAGCTTCTATTATAAATCTAAGATATTTTATGCTTTTTACTTTAAACTTATACTTATTAATATCTAGTTATAAATCTATATTCCTTAGATATTCTAGTACCTAGTAGATATACTATTAGTATTATATTAATAATCTATTAATAAAAATTAGTATATTATTAATATATATAGAGGTAAATTTATCTAGAAAGTCCTAAAGAGTCTAGTTAATATATTACTAGAAGGTACTTAGTGTATTAGCCATTCTAAAAGAGATAACTAGCTATTTAAATAAGCTAAACTATATATAGAAGGCTGTTAGCTATTTATCTCCTAAAGTAATATAAATCTTATAAAAGATAGTAATTATATCTAGCTTAGTAAACTACTTTACTTTTAAGATATATTCTAAGGTCTTATTAATTAAGGAAAGTAGGTAATAGTCCTTCTTTATAATTATATTTAGTATATAGTAGTTAATATAAAACTATAGTCTATCTTCTAGCTT